>VDFB02347706.1:131202-150963 GCA_007258455.2 Sequoia sempervirens | reverse complement strand
ATTTACAAGGGTCCAATACCTAATTTAGACATGTAAAACACTTCACAACACTAAATCAAGGCCTCGTTAAGTCCAATTTATCATCAATTATTCCCAAATCAAGCAAGTTGCCTTTTTTCTATGGTATAAACCGAATGTTTTTGACCTTTTGAACATATGCATTTGTTATCTTTGTTATTGAGGATTCCAACTTCTCAAGAACTTGCTCCACCTTCAGTTTTTCATTCCTAAAAATTCTTCTATTTCATTCCCACCAAATGGTCCACAATACTACAAAAGGAACCGCCCTCAAAATGCATGCAAACAATGTTGATTTATACAATACTGGCCAACAAGAAAATAAATCCCACAAAATATTTGGTAGTGGAGCATACCATTTTAAATTGTTTTTGATAAAGGACCAACACTGAGATGCAAAAGGATAATGAATAAATAAGTGATTTACCTCTTCTAGCTCATTTTCACATAAGACACATTTAAATTGAGTTGCTATCCCAAGTTTGGCAAGCCTATCACTTGTCAAAATTATTTTTGTAATATCCAACCATGAAAAACAACCAGCCTTTGGAAGCATTGTTGAGTCCCAACAGAAGGACAAGGCTCATTGAGGCTTAATGCCATCCCCTTTACTCATTACCACCTTATAACCCATTTTGACTGTATATTGTCCCAATTTTGATGAAGCTCATAGCAACTTATGCTCAGCTCCTGAAACATAAACATCCCAGGTTTCACTTAATCTTCTCTTTAACTCCTCTTTTTGAGCATATGTAAAAGCAATAGTAGAAACATCTTTCCACCTTACCTTCCTTGTACACTCTTCTATGCCCTCAAAGTAATCTCTTACTTTTCCTCCCCAACTTGAACTAAGAAGATTTTGAATGATTTGCAAATTTTGAACTATATTTAAAGGGGCATTCCCACCCCAAGAATCTTCCTATAATTTTGCTTGTAATCCATTTTGAACTTCCCAAGTAAGATACGGGGTGATTACCTTTCTACATGCAATCAAGAAATTCCACATTGTGGAACCTTGTGGCAGATTTGATACTATAAAAATTCTCTTTGGATCTGCATTATCTAAGTACTTGGATTGCATCACCTTCCACTGCTTTTCTTGTGGCTTAGAATACATGTACCACACTAGCTTTGCTCCCAATGCCTTATTTCTAGCTAATAAATTGTGTATCCCCCACTCCCCCTTTTAGTTTATCTTCACAAAGATTTTCCAATGATATAAGTGAGATCTTTTTGTTGTCAATGTTCCCCTTCCATAATAAATCCCTAATTAACTTTTAATTAACAAAATCACTGATTTTTGAGCTTTTAATACAACCATATAATAATTAGGAATGGTAGAAATGACTAACTTTATCAGTAATATAAGCCTTGATAATGACAACCACCTACCCTTCCAGGTTGCTATCATCATTTGAATGCTTTGAATGATCTTATCCTAATAAGAGATTCTATTTTCCCTAGTGAAAAAAGTAATCCCAAGGTATTTACAAGGTAGATCTGCTATTTGAAAACCAAGATGATTGGCAATTTTCTTTTGTAAGCCTGATTTGATATTGAAAGTGTATAATTTTTATTTTTCTGCATTTCTTTTCTGACCTAATGCAAGTGAATATTTATCTAAAATAGAATTGATATGCTTGGCCTCTTGAAGCAAAGCCTTGCCAAATAATAATGTGTCATCCACAAACAAAGAATGTGTTACAGATATTTCAGTGGAAGGAATTGAAATGCCTTTCCACAATCCCTGTATATGTGAGTTTTTGACTGTCCTGCTAAGGGATTCAACTAATATTATGAATAAAAAAGGTGATAATGGATCACCTTGCCTCACTCCTTGAGTAGAGCTAAAAAATATTGATGATGTACCACTGATTAATACTAAAATTTTTGCACCTTTCAAACAAGATAGGACCCATTTGCACCATCTATTATGAAACCAAATTTCCATAACACTTACATCAGAAAAGTCCAATCCACTTTATCATAAGATTTCATCATGTCAAGCTTGTTGATAAATGAAGTGATCTTGTGCAAAGAAATAGAATGTAATACTTAATGTACCACCAAATTCCCCTTCGTTCTTTCCCTACTAGGAAAAAAGCCACCTTGTTCCTCTGAAATTAATTTAGGTATGATGGGCAACAATCGAAGATAGATTGCTTTGGTAAAATTCTTGTAAACTATGTTACAAAGAGAAATAGGGTGAAATTCCAAAAAATATTTTGTATCCTTAACCTTTGGAATTAATGCAATGTGTGTTACATTAAACTTCTTAAGGATGGAACAAGAGGATCTAGACTCTTCCAGGGGTTTATGCATATCATTTCCTATGAAGTCCCAACACTTTTGAAAGAAAATAGTTGTAAATCCATCAGGCCTTGGGGCCTTATTTGGCTTTAGTGATTTAACAACTGCTTTCACTTCCTCTAGAGTAAAAGGATTATTGAGTTCTGCATTAGCTTGCTCAGTCACTAAAGTAGGGATTGCTTGCAACATGTCCTCTCTTTCTATTCCAATCTGATTTGATTGATGTACCGATGCTTTCAACAAGTTGGAAAATAATTTGATCCCTTCATTTTGTATGTCCACTTCATTGTTTAACCACTTGCCCGATGTAATTTCTTGAATGTGAAACACTGCACTCTTTGCTTTCTTAACCTGAGCTGAGATATGAAAGAATTTACTATTCTTATCACCTTCTCTATGCCACAATTCATGATATTTTTGATGCCAATACATCTCTTCTCGTAACACTAATTCTTCCCATTCTACTTGTAAAAGAAATTTATGCTCAAAATACTATGGTGTTAACCCTTGACATATAATTTTCTCATTCACAACTACCAACTATTTTGAAATCAGATCCTTTTGATGGAAAATATTTTTAAACACATGAATATTCCCATGCTTTATTTTTCCTTTCAAAAACTACATTTTCTTATAGAATCTATACATGATAGAACCTAGCTCATATGGCCCTTGCAACCACCATGTTTTCAATAAAGGAAATAATTCATTATGCCTGAACCACATTGATTCAAACTTAAAAGAAGCTCTCCACTTTTGAGGTGAATTAGTGGCTTCAATACTTCAGCAGGTAGGGAAATGATCAGACCCTGTCAATGGTATAATTTTAGAGAGTTGCACATACCTGATTAATACCAAATTTAAAGATATTAAAAAACTATCTAACCTTATAGCTATTTGTAGAAAATCCTACATCTTATTTGTCCATGTATATGTGCATTTCTCTGGTTGCATATCCATAAGTGCATTGTTATGAACAAAATTGGTAAAATCTTCCATTGTCTTGTGAGGTGGCATGATTCCTCTTTTCTTTTCGTGAAGAGACAATATTGCATTAAAATCTCCTACAAGAATATTTTTTTCTACTCCTAATTGTTCAAATATTAAATCAAGCTCCTTCCAAATTTTTTGCTTGCTTGCTATTGAGTTTGGAGCATACACATTGACCAACAAGAAAATGAGTCAAAATGAGTAACACGTAGCAATTGCCAATGTGGAGTATTAGAAATAGATTTCATCTATACAGTTCTAGTATTCCATAAAGTTAACAATCCCCCATATGCTCTTTGAGCATCAGTTTGACATGAATTCCACAAAGTTCACTTAGCAATTGTATTTTCATAAATTTCTTTAGATAACTTACACTCATGTAATAAAAATATATTAGCCCCTGATGAATTTAGCCGTTGCTTGATTTGGGCTCTCTTTTTAGGGGAATTAGTACCCCTAACATTCCAAGAGATGGTATTCATATCGATTGAGGAGAGAAACCTCCTCTCCTCAATATTTTCTTTATGTTTCAATATAAGATCAAGTGAATCCCTACTGCAATCTCCTCCTACATTTTTGTTTCATTGGAATCCTACCTCTCTTTCCAATTGATTTATTTGTAGGAGAGATAACAGGTGTTTGACTAATAGAAAGTTTATTTGAAAAATAATAATCAGTATCATACACTCCAATGGTAACCTTAGCATCTTTATCTTCTCTTATTAATGTCTGCTCTTCTATTACTTGTGTATCATCTACAAGATCTATTAGAGAATTTAGCAAAGAATTATCACATTTTCCTGGCAAGAAATCACCTTCTTCCTTATCTACTTCCTCTGCAATTTCATTAATTGAATCTGAACCTACCATATTCGCAATACGGTCTACCCAACTTTCCAAACTATCATGTTCGCCCAGGTCATGTATTTCTTGTAAATCCAACCTTACCACCTCAGAATTTGTGCAAGAAAATTCAAAATCATACTTTTTATGGGACAACAAGAGTGGAGAGAATGATTCAGAAATTTCGCTTTGACGCACAGATTTAGATAAAAAAGAGCTCCCCCACAACAGCTTTGAAATGATTCCATATAACTGTTGTTCATTATCTATAGAAAGTCTTGGTGAATACAAACTCAAGGATCTATCCAAATTTGAAATCACTATTTTAGTTTTCCAGCCATTGGGTAAATTCACTGTAAACTTAATGGCCCTAAGGACATGTCATTAATGTTAGGAACAACAATAGCCTTCTGATGGAGACCACAATTAGATCTACCTGAATCATGTGCCAACAAATTAGGGCCAATGATATGAGATGCAGATGCAATGGATCCTATTTCAGATTGGTAGGAATCCATCACTACAAACTTTCCTTTCCTTAATCTTTCACCAGATAGCACCAAATCCGATTCAACATTGAAAACTATTGGTGAAAAGAAAAAAGAGGAATTGACTTTCAACACATTTCCCTTCGTACTTATATCATTCTCTGTTTGACTCTTAGTGCAAATTAAAACAACAAAGATAGAAGCATTTTCTTTCTCAACTATTTCTACCACATTTGTACCAACTTCTGGTTGAACTTTAGAAAGAGGTGAATCCCCTAGATCAGTAGTACCCTGTGTTTCTAAACACTGCTATACAAAGTGCCCCAATAAATTACACCAAGCACAAACATTATTTGGATTCTCAATAAGGATTCCCTTCATCCAAGTTACAAACTTTGAATGTATCCTAATTGATGAAGGAAATTCCTTTGAAGTATTGAGTAAAACAAAAACCCTAATTGGTTTAACAAGATTTCTGAAGAAATCCATGTCATGACATACAAAAATCCCCAAGTTATTAGTAATGGTTTCCACTATACACATTTCCCTATACTCTAACGAGAGAGTAGGCAGTTGGATCTAGAAAGGAAAAAATTTAATTACAGCATAAGAGGGATCCAAATTTGTGATCCATGCCTAAGTGTATAACCTAGATCCCTCAAAAAACCATGATTTGACCTTTAAAATCAAATCTCTTTGCAGCTTTGTGAAAAACAAAACTATAAAAAAACCATTACCTTGATCTATGTAGAATATCTGATTAGCCCCATCCCACTCAGAAAAAAGTAAATCTTTTAAAACTTCAATAGAAGATAAGAAGTTTCAAAACTTATAGATTAAAGCATGATCTCTAAGATCCTGTATTTGTGCACTCAAAACTTCTTCAGGAAAAGTAAGTTGAATTAGATCCTTGCACATAGATTCTTCCATGAAAGTCTAAATAAGGCATTCTTTCTAGACCCACTGTTTATCTCCTTTCCTTTGCACATTTTTCTTGAAAGAAAAATTGTTTGGAGAAGAATCCCTAGATGGACATTGAATAGGAAAAACTGATGGAAAATGATTTACCTTACTCTGTTGTGCATTCCTTAGCAATGGAGAACTCGGTAGTAGTCTTCATGCTTCTGAGCTATGTTATTTGGAAAACATGCACGTGTTTCCTGCTTAGAATAGTCATTTCCGAAAATGAGCTTAGAGCCATCTCATCCCTTAATGGAATGATGACAACTCCCAGATTTTGGATTGAAGGGAACTCCAAATTTGATCAAGATGCTATTAGGAAAGGACACTAGAGAATGTCGATCAGAAACCACATCTACCCATGAGTGAAAGGAGTTTGAAGACTCTTCAATGGCTTCAAAGGCCGATGCAAAAATGTCAAAAGGTAGTTTCTTTCCCTGATTAAGCATTTTCTTAGTTTGAGAAAAAGGTTGAAGATTCCCATTAACACGCTTAAAACCCCAATGAAAAGGTATACATCCCCCATTGTTAAAAAAATGACCACAAAAGCTCTTAGAGCCCTTTAACTGGTCAAGAAACCCCTATTTTTCTAAAGAAAAATATTTTCCCAAAAACCCATGCATAGATTTGGGTGATGTTGCATCATACTTGAGTGCAAAGAAACACTCCTACTAGGCCGATCTGCTCCATGAAAGCTCGAGGGAAACACAAAACGACATGAATTTTTTGAAAAATTACCATTGGTGATGAAAGGAACTGTCCATTTTTTGTGGTCCCCCATTTCAACCCTCAATCAAAATTACAAGACAATTCTGCTTCTTATTATTATTCTAGTTTTGAGTTGCATTTTTTATTAGTTTTTTTTCTTAGTTAGATTGAGTTTTACTTTACATTAATTTATCAACATGTTTTTTGTTTCATTATTTTTCCCTTGGTCTTCGATTGTGTGTTAATCTAGTAGTCATTTCATGTTAGATAGGGATTGTTCGAGAGTGCTAAACATGGAGGCTAATGGTGACTTGGTTGTTTACATTTTATGATGATAAATCAATCAATAGCTTATAAATCTCAGTTCTTATTAATTATATCATATCATATTCATCCAAATATAATTAAATATTAGATGATTTATAATTCTTTTGAGATTGTTTTCATGAAACCTTATATACCAACACATATTAATATTAATCAGTTGTCTCGGAGTTCATTGTTCTAGTTGAGTATAAAGTAAAAAAACTTAAGATCTTATCCTTACTAATTGTAACCATGATCCCCAACCTAGGAATAAGCTTCATTCATTGTGATTTGAGATAGGTTTGCAATACTATTTGAAAAGAAAATCCAATAGAAAGAAATAAAGAAAGTGAAAAGAAATGAAAAAAGGAATAGAAATAGAATTAAAATAATAGAAAATCAAAATAACTTATATAGTTAGCTATTTCAAGTAGTCTCTATCAATCCTTTACATTTCTATCTAGTGGTGGAGTAATGCCTAATTGATCACTAATCATTTGAGGATGAGATTGTCTACTAGCTTGATGTTTGGTTTGTAGTGATAGGCCCTTGAAATCTACAACAAATGTGATAGATTCACATGCATAGTCTTGGATTTTGAAGGAATTTGATATAGTATGATAGAAATTCCTTCATTTACTTATCATGTATTCATGTGTATGTTATCATGGCATTGGAAAAAGATTCTAAGTTCATTGATTGGTTATTTTGTCTTTAAATACTTAGGATAATTTTTTAATAGAGTCAGCATTTGTTATGCCTCCCTTAGTATGCCCTAATTTGTTTAGACAAGTGTGTACCTATAGTGTAAGAAATTGCATACTCTTTAATTTTGCACTATTAATATCCTCTCTTTTAGCTCATGATACAAAAAAAGTGTAAATATAAAATGGTAACACCATAGTATCTCTTTTCTAGCAAGAATATGATGATCCTTGGTTTTTGAGTCCATTTTTATTGGATATGGGTGCTTTGCATAGATATTTGTGTGATGTGCTAGTATCAAGCTATAACAATTCATGATTCAAGTGGTGTTACACCCTACCTATGAATTCCAAATTACTTTTTACCTTATGTTAAATGCAATGATGAATTATGTGTTTATGAAACTATGATAGTTAAATGTAAATGAATTTTATGCAATATGATGGTTTTTTGTATTAAATAGATTATTGTTAAATATGCAATGGTATGACTTTGATGTATATGTTAATGGAAAACTACTTGGTTGTTTGTAAGTGGAATCGCAAGATATTTTTCTCACACCCTCTAGAGGGAGAGGGAGAGTATCACTCAAGAGAAGGGTATAGTCTAAGGGCTTACTAGAAATGCCATCTAATTTTCTTTGCAACACGTTGGTCAAGTTTTAGATACCATTGATTCAGTGTGAGTCTAGGGTTTCTAGTTGCATATTGGTGTAATTTTAACCTTGTCGCTAAATTGTAGTGTAGAAAAATATATCCCTTTACATTTTCACACTTGTTTGGTTCCTCCCTGCTAAAACTAGGCATATTTATGCCTTATTTGGTCCTATTTTACATCCATAAGCCTTATTTAATGCATTTTTCCAAGGATAATCTTGACACATATCTAATAACCAATCATAATTTAATGCTTTTGGATTGTATGGCCCATATTTAGTGATCTAGGACTCATACGCCACCTTGGGTGTATGGGTCCCACCTAAGCTTTGGGGCCTAGTCTTGAATTTGGCATAGAGCTTAACATTTCTTGAAATTTGTGTCCCAAGCTTAGCCTACTAGGACTCATACACCCCAAATGATGTATAAGCATTGCTTATCTTCAACCTAATTTTGAATTTAATTCTTGGTGGGATTTTATTCCCCTAGATTTGATGTTGGCTTGTAGTGTTGTGATTTTGGGAAATTTGGTATAAACAAGTATAAATACAAGGTTATTTCACATATTTTCTCTTAGAAAATTGATGAGAGCACTCCTATAGAAATTTTATGGGATCAAGAGCATTCAAGAGCTGATTATCAAGCATTTTGGAGCTATATTCAAGATTTAAGAATCATGTCAAAGTCATCATGCATCATGTCTATTTTTGAGCTAACATTTGTGATGTAGGTTCTTATGATTCAAGCAAGAATTCAAGTCAAAATTTACAGCATCCTATCAAGATTCAAGATCTACATTCATGCTAGCCATTACATACAAGATTACAGCCTTTGTTCCAAGGTTTTGGTGAGTTGCAACATAGCATACTTGTTCATTCATCATTCCTTCATTCTATTTGATTTCATTTCAAGGTTTGATTACCAAAATGGGGTTTGACCAAGGAAAACCCCTATCCACTAACAAAACAACATTTTTCCCTCTTTTTGATGTGTTATTTATAGATTTAGGTTGAAGATCCTTTGAAGAGAAAGATTGGAGAAAGTTGTCATAGTTGTCACAAAGTTGCTATCTTCACGGAAAGTCACCTGTAGGTCCTATTTCAGAGTTTCAGATTTAGAGATCATAGAGGAGAGAAGCTACAGAAAACCACTACAGGATTCCAATTTTTTCGATCAACCCTAATACTAGGACTAAATTCTCACTTGTGGCGTCTGAGTCCCAATTACCATATTTCAAGCATTTTCTATAGATCCTAGTTTACTAGTTGTAGATTCTAGTTTTGACCCGAAACCCTAAACTGGGACTAAATCACCCCTATTAGAATATGAGTCCTAGTATACATTAAAAGTCACAATTTTAGGAGTGTAGTCCTTGTTTCAAGTATCTTCAATTTTTTAAGTGCCCCTTTGTCCTTTCTCAGTTCATTATTCTGATTTTCAGTTTCATATCTTAGGTTGCATAGTTAGGTTTGCATGTCATTGCATCTTCTTCTTTCCAATCCTTTGCTTGGTGGTGAACCCCCTTTTTTCTTTAATCACACCCAAGTAAACCATACTAACCATCAAACCAATTACTCAATTAATCCAATTGGTTGAGGGATCTTTGTTTCCTTTAATGAAACATAAGTGAAATAGGAGGAGCCATAATCCCCCTTTAGTTCCATCTCCCAAAAGGTGGAACACTATTTCTAAGGTTTCAACTTTATATTTTTATTATCTTCATGTTTGGTTTAATTACAAACTTAATGAGCCATGTGGTAATCATCTTGTATATAATATACAAGGATATGTATATATATATATATATATATATATATATATATATATATATATATATATATATATATATATATATATATTATTAAAAGAACACATAAGTTATATGTCTATATTATAAGTATTTGTTATCTAGCAATGACATGCTTATGAAAGCATGATAGGTGGTTATAGATATTGTTTTGGCATCGATAAGGAAAAATGATGATAAAACCAATATACTGGCATGATATATTAATCACCACCTTTGTGTTATTGTCATCGATTAGTGGCATAAATATTATTAATACTTTGGAAAGTGTTTAAATTGCATTTAAATGATTTTCGAGTGGCTATTTAAGCCATGGTAAAAGTGAGTTGGCTTGACCCAAATAAATGGGGAGCATATTACTTATTGAAAATAGAGTTTTAATTTTTATCAAGCACTAGCATAAAGACTTTTAAGGCTAGGAAAGAAGGCATGTAGGTGGAAGCTTTTGGAACACATATATATATTTTAAACTTACTCTTCATTGTGGTTCATTGTGGCATTGTGGTACATTCGACCTAAAGGAATTCAAACCAAAATCCATATTGATTTTCTCAACTTTAAAAATGCTCTTACACCAACTTTAAGCCATGCTTTAGTTGCACATGTAAGCCACAAAAGTGGCAGCTTAAGAAAGGTATTCAATTATCTTTTAATCTACCCTCCATCATGGAAAAATCTACGTAAGGAATGGGCTCTAAACTATTTTAACCTACATAAATATTGGTCATGGGGTTGTGGCAAATGTTGCTTGAAAACTACTTTCATAACTGTCTTGAAAACCAATTTTGAACTACCTTGTCTTGGTGCTAAAACAAGAAGGAGAAATAGTTATTTGGAATATCTTGTGAATCCAAGATAGAAAGGAGGGGGGCGCCAAGTTAAGAAAAAGGTAGTTATGCTGGTTGGTAAAAATGGGGGAAGTCTTCGAAGTGCATGATCATTCTTTCTATCATTATTGAGAGGAGTGGAGCTAAGCGGTGGTATTTTATTTCTCCAAGGAAGTACAAAAAGGGAATTATTATTATTGGAATCATTCATGAAATTTTGTTCTTCATTTGAGTGAGCTATGTGAAGGATTCATATTCCTTCTCATATTTGAGAAAGAGTAGAACAATGATAATCTCTTGCATTTTCTTATAAGCTGCAAACTAGAACAATAAGTCATGTAGAAGAGAGTCTTGGTTTTTGCGCAAGAGAGAGAGCTTATTTGTGAGCTAGTAATAGTTGTAAAGAGTTGTAAAGATATGCATTTAGAAATGCATTTAAAATTTTCTTCAAAATCTTTATTATTCTTTTTGAGCTACATGCTTGAGGGCTAAGTGAAAGAAAAATAAAACCAGTCATGTACCTATTGTTGGCCTCCTATAATGGTTCAATAACTAAGCTCTTAAAGCTATAACATGCAGATTAGATATATCCACCAAGTATTTATCTTGCTCATCATGAAGGTTCATTTCATTATGAACCCAGGGACATGAACTTGAAATGGGTCAGCACTGTCTGTGCACTAGGACTCAATTATAGCCATCCTTATCCTATAACTAGAGAGGAAATAGTACTGAAAGTAAAATTCTTGAAAGGAATTAGCATAATTACTAAGCATAAATCAACAACTAAACTGAACAAAAATGAATGACAGAAACAAAAGTCTCAACAAACAAACAGGAAGTTACTCTATCCACCTTGGCTGTAGGAACAAAAAGCTGTTAAGACTATAACTAATTGTTGAACAGAAAAGTAAAGTTACTGAACTGAATGGATGGAATTCTCACCAAGTGGGCCCCCTTGAATGAGTCTTCCCAAAACTAACTCAGATGCAACAAGTTAAAGTATCATTTTATTCATTGAAAACATTGTTACATCATAACAACATGACTATATTACTTGAAACTAAAAATTAAAATACAATATCACAACATCCAACCTCCTAAAGAGGATCATCTAATCATTTTTTATAGAAGGAAAGCTTCTAACTAACTCTAACTAACTATGTAGTTGACTCCAAAAGACTAGGAAGATTCCATTTATTAAAAGCATGAAAAAGAGGAAGGAGGTTATGAATGCATAAGATTTAGTCAAACCAGTCTTTCCTTAATGAGGATCCAGCATAACAACACCTCCTAAATCTACTCAACTAATAGACATGGTCATTTAAGTTAAGTTATAACTTCCACATGAGCTGGAAATATCCAACCATTGACCTCTTTAATGTCCATCTCTTTTTGACTCCTTCAACAACCGACCAACTAGCATGAACTTCTTCCACCTTGCAAGCTCCATTTATATCTGCATCTTAGTCTGAACCTGCATTATGACATTAGTGTGCACAAGAAAATTATATATCCATAATCACCTTAGAATATCATTCATTCAATCACATGTAAAATTAACATAGATATATCACATAGCAGGTTAATACCATCAAAAGTTACATGGATAAGTTCATGTCCAAAGTTCATAAGTTTAGGGAAATAACATAGAAAGTATTAGTAACTAGGTGCTAAAACCCCATGGTAACAATAACAAACATATGATAAATCCTAACAAAAATGAGTCATTATTTGGACTCATCGTCTCCCCCCAAACTAATGATTTGTTGGTCCTCCAGTAGAGGGAACTCGATTCCTTTGCCTTACTAAAGCCCTGAAATAACCAATTTTTGTCTGCCCTTGATCAATCCCTATAGTTTCTAAATTTGGATCCCAATAGAGGGTATGTGCAGGATCATCATGGAAAAAATAGGCCCTTAAGTGGCAAAAAATTCAGAAAAATAATCTAGTTAGGCAACTTGATGTAAAAATTTGAATAAGTTATCTATATTATTTCCAAAATATTTAAGAATAGAATCTGTAGCAAATTGAATGTAGTTTCTAAACTACTAGGTTTATTTAAAAAGAGAAAAAATCTATTTGGTGAAAATTTGAAATTTCAATGAAGTAGTACTTGAATTTTAGGGAAAAACTAAGAAATAGGTGTCTGTCTAACCACCCTAACCACAATAAAATGATAATATTTTTTAATAATATTTTAAATATAAGTAAAGGACTCGTCTCCAGATGTGATGCATATTTTTTTGTAATTTTTTTTAAGTAATAATTAATTGTGATTTTTTATTACAACACATAAAATATAAAAAATGTCATTATGGAAGTAAGTGCCTGAAGTTGAGTCCACGAAAGCGTGGATTTTCCTTAACCAAAAAATTGAAATCGACTTTGAGAAAATAGGATCCTGATTTTAATAAACAGGATCCCGATTTTTAAAAATCGGGATCTCGTTCAGCTTTAGGATCCCGAGCTTGACACGGAACGGGATCCCACTTTTTAAAAATCAGGATCTCACTTCCCATAGGATCCCAAACCAATGGAAAAGGCATGGGATCCCGATTTGCACAAATTGGGATCCAGATTACCTCACGAAGCGGGATCTGATTTTCGCTCGTCGGGGATCTGTTTGGTAGAAATCGGGAGATCCCATTTTATATTGCTATTATTTTAAAAAATAGAATTCCTTTGCCGCATTGAGGACCGACCCCAAATCTTGGTGATAAGACCCCCTGTCGGCTATAGGTACCTGCTTACATCCCATTTTTTTGCATTTTTCTATTTTGAATTGAAATTTTGAAGAAAATAAGTAAATTTAGCATGTTTTTTTAATTTATTTCACGTTTTAAGAATTTTATTTCCTGTTATAGTAGAAATGAATAATTGTAAAAATAGATGAAAAAATGCAATGAAACCTAAACGTTTTTTAATAAAAATGAAAAAATGAACCTTGAATTGTGTTTTACAAACAAAATTTAACTTTTGAAACCTAAATTGTTCGATTAAACCAAAAAAATTGAATTTGAAAACCCTAATTGAAATAAAACAAAAAAAATTGCATTTCAAAACCCTAGAAATCGAAATGAAATAAAAACATTGCATTTACAAACCCTAATCAAGCTTTTTGTAACCTCGAATTCAAATCAAACAAAAAAATTGAATTTGTAAACCCTAGTTTGAATTGAAATGAAAAAATTGCATTAAAATCCCTAATTGTTTAGAAAATGAAACCCTAAATTGAATTGGAACAAATTTTTTTTTGTTAAAACCTTAAATTAAATGAGAAAATCATTTTTGATTTTGAAAACTAAGAGTAATTCTGAAGCTCAAAAATTCATTGCATTGCTTAAATGTTTTAAATTTTATTTGCTTTGTATGGAAAATGAGATATATATTAAACTTTAGTTTCAATGTTAAATTATAATTATATTATAAAACAATATGTTAAAGAATAGTTAAAATTCATGAAGTTTATCTTGATGTTTGTTTGCAAATTTAGTTAGCAAATTTGTAAATCTAAGTGCGTACAATCGATTCCAATTGGCACTAACTTGCAAGTCTAAATTATGCCAAGGGCCACCCAAACTTCACCCTAAGTTTTGCTAAACCCTAGACCCTAAATTGTAAAATCTAAACCCTCAACACTAAAGCATTTGAATTTTTTCTTAGGACCTTAAAACGAAATTTGGTTGCCTTAAAAACCCTCTATTGTCACCATTTAGTAGAGCTTTTTGTAATGTTTTCACTTATTTGAACACATAATATAAAACCTTTTGGTTTCTACAAGTTTATGAAGAGTGGATTATCACTCTCTATGACAATTAGACATGATCATTAGGGTTCTAAATCATTGGAAGAAAACTAAGAGCATGAGTGAGAGTGCTATGGGTAAAGTTTCTTTCATTGGACATACCTAAAATTATGTAGGTTCAATGCCAAGAATGGGTCTATTTGGTATATTTATGAAAACTATTTTGAATATCTAGAATGCCATAGAAGTATAATTATAGCAATTCCAATTGGAAACACTTGGGTACATATATATCATATGAAATTTAAATCTAGGAAGGTGTCTATTATATAGGAGAGTTGATAATACATGGAAAGAGGTTTGTATGGGAATATATGTATTAATAAACACATACCATGACCTTTATAGGATTTTTAAAATGTGATCCTAGATAATAATAATCCACCCATCCTCAATCATAATGGATTCTTTAGCAATTAAGAGAAATTCAATAACCATAAGGATACCTATATTTGATACTATATAGATTTATGTGGAAGGATAGAAATGCATCAATAAGGAGACCAGATGGAACCATTTAACACCTACAAGGTACACCTATTACATGTGAGGGAGGAGGTACATGATGATAGGTTGGGAGGGAACTACATGCTATTATTACAATTTAGAGATGGGAGGATGATTCATATAAAAGAAATATAATTAAAATATTTTGTATTATTTAATATATTATATTTAATATAATATATTAAAATAATATAAATATTAATATCATAAAATATAATATAAGATTACAATTAAGGATAGGTAATGTTACAATTTACTTGGGGTTTTAATGAGGATTAGGCTTAAAGGTTCAATTAGGTTTGTAGTAAATAGTTAGGTTACAATTGAATATATAATAAATATTAATATAATTATAATACAAATATAAATTAATTTAAATATAATATAATTTAATATAATATAATATAGGAATTCATTTAATATTAGGTAAAGGTTAGACAATTTAATTAAGTTTCAATTAGGTTTACAATTCAGTTAGGATATGGTTAGGGGTGGGGATCATTTAGCATTCTATTATGGTTAGAGTATGGGTTACATTTAAGATTATTGTTATTTTTGTGATATGTATAGATTGATTCATTTTTAACATGATACTTTTTTTATTAGAGGGGTAAGTACTTTTGACTCGGAGCTAGATGGAACCAATGAGGTCATAGTATGACTAAATTTGGACCTCACTAGACATCTAGATCCCCTTAAGCCATCCTATCAACCTAAATCGTAAATCAATTTCTTAAGGGGTCCCAATATGAAAAATTTCTTAAGGTGATCAAAGAAGTTCTTAAAATTTGGTGAAGTTGCCCAAGGCAGCCAAATTTAACAATAATAAGATCGTGCAAGATTATAATATGAATGAGATTTCATGATCTAGGTTGGTCAGTTGAAACAAGAGTAGATCTCAATCAACTATTCCACAAGAAAATGTTCTTAACTAACTTGCAAGTTCATTAAATATTCAAGGGGCACCAAAACTTTACCTAAGTTTGGCATGAAGCCTAAACACGAACTCTAAAATCTATACCCTATAAACTACTAAACCATTCATTTTTGTCTACCCGGCTGTTCCGGTGAGAATTTTGGTTTGTCTTGGGGAATCACTTATTTCATTCCCTTATCCCTTGTAAACTTTTCCTAGGATCTTACTACATATATCCCCTTAAGTTATCCTATTACCCTAAACCCTAAACTCTAAAGTCTAAACCTAAACCCTAAACCCTAAAGCCATCATTTTTTTCTTTAAAAGGCTCTTAATGAGAATTTGATTTGCCAGGCAGCTTCACCCTGATTTTATTCATGAGCCATTACATTTTCTTTCCTTGGCCTCACTAGGCGTAAATCCCCTTAGCCATCCTATCCGCCTAAATGGTAATTCAATTTCTTAAGGGGATCAAGAAGTTCTTAAAAGCTTGGTGATCAAAGTTGCCATCATGATCCTAGGTTAGTGCCGGTTGAAACAAGAGTAGATCTCAATCAACTATTCCACAAAGAAAATGTTCTTCACTAACACAGTTCATTAAATGACTCCAAATTCTAAACTAGCCCTAGACTCTAGATTCTAAACCCTAAACACTAAACCATTCATTTTGTCCTGCAGGGATCTTAAAGAGTGAAATTTGGTTGTCTTAGGAAAATCCACCAAATTTCATTCCCATATGCCATGTAATTTTGTCCTAGGATCTTACTACATATATCCCCTTAAGTTATCCTATTACCCTAAACCCTAAACTCTAAAGTATAAACCCTAAACCCTAAAGCCATCATTTTTTCTTAGGCTCTTAATGAAATTTGGTTGCCTTAGGCAACTCCACCATATTTCATTCCCTTATACCATGTAATTTTGTCCTAGGATCTTACTACATATATCCCCTTAAGTTATCCTATTACCCTAAACCCTAAACTCTAAAGTCTAAACCTAAACCCTAAACCCTAAAGCCATCATTTTTTCTTAAGCTCTTAATGAAATTTGGTTGCCTTAGGTAACTCCACCAAATTTCATTCCCTTGCTCTTCATGTAATTTTTTTCCTAGGATCTTTTAAAATGGCAGATCATAATCTATCTATTACCCAGCCCTAAAGCCATCATTTTTTCTTTAAAGGATCTTAATGAAATTTGGTTTCCTTGGGAAACTTCATCAAATTTTATTCACTTTAGCCATGTCATTTTCTCCTAGGACCTCACTAGACATAGATCCCCTTAAGCCATCCTGTCACCCTAAATCATAATTTGATTTCTTAAGGGGTTCCAATATGACATTTCTTAAGGGGATCAAAGAAGTTCTTAAAATTTGGTGATCAAAGTTTCCCAAGGCCCAACCAAATTTAACAATAATAAGATCCTACAAGATTATACAATATCAATAGTTAATTGTATTTTCATTCAAGTAACATGTGCCTTAGACATATAAATGAGGCTTGCATATAATTTTATCATTTGTATTCAATTATTTAAGGCCATTTGCTGTGAATGGTTTAAGGTATTTTACTACGGCATGTATCTTACATCTTGGAAATTACAAATCTAATGCAAGTTCACTCATGTATCTTAAAAGTGGGCGGATCCATTCAATAATAATCCACCCTCCCACGCCATCCATCTCCAACACCTTCACCTCCACCTCCACCCACTCCACCTCGTAACCCCCCACCTCCACCACCTGAAATCAATGAACATGCTCATTTGCAAGCACAAATCAATGCTTTTGCTAGAACCATCCAAGATCAAATCAACATTATTCAAAATGAAGAATGTGCCACACCTCCTATGAGGATGTTTGCATCTAGGATGCAAACCCTTGTTGATGTTGTCAGGGCTATGGATGGGATCGTATATGAGCATCGACAATGGCTAGAGGAGAGGAGAAATCCTAATTTTGAAAAGGAAAACACAAAGAAATGAAGATCTATGCAGTAGAGAGCCATAATAGTTTATAAATTAAAAAAATGATCTTAAATAGTGACATGGATTTATGAATTTATGAATTTGGTGACATGGATTTATGATATTTTTAGTGACATGGATTTATGAACTTATAATGAATTTAGTATATAATAGTATATATTTTATGACTATCTACTATATCATGATTTCTCCTGCTGAAAAATTGTAATATATGTGTGTGTGTGTGTGTGTGTGTGTTAGACATACAATGAGCTTTTGTGAATGTTTCAAGTTTATTGTTTAGTATGTATGTGCATGTATTAAAAATTTGCATATATAGTTCTTAAATTTTGAAATTTGTACATATGTACATAGTTTAATTTAATGATTTGTACACATGCAAATTATGCATCATATTTTTTTATTTTAAATGTACATGTACACATACATTTAATTTTGAATTTTGTATGGACATGCTCTTGAGTTGAACAATCAATGTATATATATGTGCATTTCAATTAAATATATGATCTTAATACATATATTGCTCATCCTATTTCAATTAAATATATGATCTTAATATATGTATGCACATGGACTATTTTGTATGATTTAATGGAGGTGCACATTTATATCGAGCATATCATGGATGATTTTAACATTGATTTTAACATTGGAGAAGAATTGAAGAAGTTTTCAAGGGTTTACTTGTTTATCAAAAGTTGTTATCCAGGTATGATCTTATTGTAAATTCAAGCAATAAATAATTAGAATTGATCATTTGATATAATTGCTTTTAGCATTTCTCTATTTGCATTTGTTTTGCAATTTTATGCAATTCCTAATAAATTCTTAAAAAACCCAAAAATCAAAAAAGGTAGTTTTCAGTAGAAAATATCTCACCTGGGGCGCGATATTACATTGTTCCTTGAAATAGTGAGTAGCAGTGATTTGATTTTCAGCTTCTCTTAAGGCCTCTTGAACTTCAAGTAATTTAGCTTTTGTTTGCTTGTTCCATTCCAATGCATCATCAGCAACTTTAGTAGCCTTGTCTTTATCCTAAACTATTTGCAATAAATTTGTTTTGATTTCTTCCATACCATTCTTTATTGACTTCTAATCAGCAAGAGAAATGTTACACACCTCTTGATTCCTCGGCACATTATAAATCAAATTTTCCACATGCCGATGAATATCATCAAGTTTCGACAAAACTTGAACTTCCTTTTTAGTAGTTAACACATTTTGATTGCTCCATTCATGACCTGGCTGGGTTGATTGCAATGTCCCCCATTGGGATAATCTTGAATCTTGTCCTAGAATCACAAGCTTAATGTAGTTGGGGTTGTAACTTATCACTTAAATACCTCTTAATGTAGTTGGGGTTGTAACATGGATGATTTATATCCACCACCTCAGCCACATCCACATCCACCTCCCCCCCTCCACCTCCACCTCCACCTAATATGCCACATCCAACACCTATCGCATCTGACGAGGCTCACTTGAGAGCATGAATAAATGATCAAGTTGCATCCTTAAAAAATCAAATCAATGCTATGTAGAGTTAAGCATCGATTCCTCCACATGTGAGACATTTTGCATCTGCGATGCAAAACGTTGTTGATGCCATTAGGATGATCGATTTTGATCTTGATAGGAATTGACGAGACAAAGAACAAATGAGAAAATTTTATTCTGATGGTCTCTCTTACAAACAAATATTAGACCTTAAAATAATGAAAGCCCATATAGCCCCCTACTTTCTTGACCTCGTTACTCGACAACCCATTCCACCCAACAAATCTAGAATATCCATGAGGTGGTGCATACATCCGCAAATGAGTGCACAATTTTGGGATCGATGGTATATGGTTTTTGATAGTCCCCCACATGCTAATTTGGCTTGTGCCCATTGTATTTTTTGAGAAAAATGTATGTAGAGTTTGT
>VDFB02347706.1:56776-128424 GCA_007258455.2 Sequoia sempervirens | reverse complement strand
TGTGATGGACTTTGACTGTACAAATAGATAGGATAATCCTCATTCACACCTTGACATACAAAAACCTCATTGGAATGTATTTTATAAGTTTAGAACATTTTGGACCAAAGCATACACAATAGTCAAGAATATATTTGAAATGACCTCCCTACACACAACTAAGCAAGTATGTGCCAAAATTATTTAACAAGAACATTGGAAAATGATTGATGCCCCATTCCTTTCTCTCTAATTTTTTTTTGATAGACATCATTGAGAGGTCCTCAGAATGGGTCAACAAGATAAATCATAAGACAAGATAAAAAAAACAATCAATGTTATCTATATCTCTTGCCATGAAAATGTGTGTTTTGTTTAGGATAAATATCCAAAGTGATTTTCAAAAGATAATGCCCATTGTAGGAAGGATGCATCCTAGGACATGTTAGTGGATGGTGGCAAGTTGATAGGTTGTTTGAAATCCCATTGATACAAATTCTACTAACTCATTTACCTATGATCTAGACTTGATTTTGACTTTCAGGTTCTCACTTCACAACTTGTGACACTTGTTTTCCTACTTGTTTTACCAAAGTTTGAAGATGATGATTGATTTATTATGGATGAAATTAGGTGAAAGAGAAATGAGGTGGACAATGTTGGGATTTTCTAGAATATTTCAATGTTTTTGGTGTTTTGAAATTTTTTTGAGGTTGTTTCTAGTCTTTTTGAAAGTTTATGTGAATTTTTTTGTTTTCAATTATTTGAGGATGTTTAGGATTTTCCAAGGTTTTCCAATGTTTTGGGTTTTCAATTTTTGTTTTTCTAAGTTTTCAAATGTTTTATGTTTTGAGATTTTGACCAAGAACCTAACCTAAAAGACTATCCTAGGGGCCTTAGGAGCTTATCAAAGATGATCTTTTCCTACGTTATACTCATAGAGACCACGTAGTTCGACTGAATCTAACCAGTTTAATGATGAGATACAAACACTTGATGGATTGTAAGTTTATTATGATAGACTACTAAAGGACTGACCTAAGGTGTCTCGGGAGCACATCAATGATGGTCTTGCCTATGTTCAAGCTTAGAGACAACATATTTCAATAAGGTAATGTTTTTTATTTTTTATGTTTCGACCTATTTAGGGATTTTGATATGTTTTGGATTTTGACTTTACAACTTTTTGAATGTTTTTGGATTTTAGCTGTATAGGAATTTGATGCTTTTGGATTTTTGATTCTACAAGTTTTTTTTGATTTTTATGAGGTTTTATGATTGTTTTCTGGATTTTTTTATGAGATTTCAAATAACCTTAAGATATACAAGAACCCAATCTAATGCATAACCAATTTCCCCCAACGTGATGTGATAGACTACCTCATTATAGGCAAGACAAACTGACCTTAGGAATATGCTAGGTAGTTCTAAAGAGGAATATGATACTTTATAATATCAAGCTATGCTACAGGCATAGATGGGTGATGGAGTAAATAGGATGAGTGATACGATGGATGAATATGATGTGAAGCATGATAAGCTAAAGAGCTAAAGATAGATGGAGGCGCTTATTTATGCAAGGTTCTTGTTTGCCAGGTTTTCACCAAGGTACTTTCCTAAAGCACTACCAATGTGGTTTTTACTAAAGGATGATTTTTTCTTTATAGTTTTTAATCTTTTTTCTTGTTTTTTTGGATTTTTATCATTTTTATCATTTTTTTGTATTTTTGGATTTACACCGTTCAAGCCTAGGCATAATTTTTTTTGATATGTAGACTATTGATTGGCTCCTACAAGGGTTCACCTTTAGGAATTCATAATTGATAAGCTCCTAATCCATATCTTGTTGTGACCACAAATGGGCCTCACTAATTAGGCTCAAACTTTCCTTTACTGTCCTAATCTAGAAAATTCTTCTAATTTTTCTTGAAGACAAGATCCCCTACCTGGAAAAACCAACTATTGATCTTCTTGTTGTAGCTCTATTTTAGATAGTTTTGGCATGCTTGAAAATGATTTAGGGCATCAAGATGATGCTCATCTAGGAATTCCAATTCATTTGTTCAAGATACCCTATACTCTTCATCAGTGATTACATTTAGCAATGACACTTGTAGCGAGGGAAGCTTGACCTCAATAGGTAGGATGGATTTTGATCCTTAGACCAAGGGGAAAGGGGTTGCACTTGTAGGCATGTGGATACTAGTTCTATAATCCCATAGGGTAGGATTTAACTATAGATGTTAGTCACAACCAGCTTCATTGACCATTTTATTTAGGATTTTAAGAATGGTCTTGCTTGTAGCCTCAACTTGACTGTTGCCTTGGGGGTAATAGGGGGTAGAGAATCGATGTTGGATGTTAAATCATTGGCATAGCTCTCATACATCCTGATTCTTGAAGGGTGTTCCATTATATGAGATAAGGGCCTACTGAACAACATCTAGTGATGGATAAGGTAATTTAGGATAAACTTGGAGATTTAATTCTCTGTTACATAACTCATAGGAATGGCTTCGACCCACTTTGTAAAGTATTTAGTGGCCATGATGATGAATTTGTGGCCATTAGATGAGGTGGGCGTAATATTTCCTATGAGTTCAAGCCCCCACTACAAGAAAGGCCAAGGTGTGACCATTGGTTCTAACTCCTGAGATGAAGAATGGATTAGATCTCCATGTTGTTTACATTAGACACATTTCTATACATATTGATGAGATTCTCTTTCCATGGTTGGCCAGTAATACCCCATCCTCAACAGTTTTTGGAAAAGTTTATTACACTAGAATGGGAACAAAAAATGCCTTTGTGTACTTATGTTAAGGCAGTCAAGGCTTCCTCTTGGTTGAGACATTATAGTAATGTCCCCTCAATGCTTCTATGGTATAAGGTATCACCTAAGATGATGAATTGGGATGCCTTTTTAATGAAGGTATTCTTAAGGTTGGAGGTGATATTAGATGGGAGAGTACCTCTACTAAGATACGTGAATATATTGTGATACCATGGGGAACTAGGACCAATTATTACACATGCAAATTCAAATTTAGGAATTTTGAAAGCCTGTACAAGAATGTTTTCTAGTAAGAATTCACATTGAAGGACATTGTGTGGTATGTCTAACAAAGACCCAATCGTCGCCATGGAATTTGTTGCTCAATTGTTTACACGAGGTATCTACTCAAAGGTTATATCAATGAAGAAGTCCTTAAGACTTTCTACCATATTCTTATAAGGAGTGACCTTATCATCCTTGGTTTGGTAGTCATCATTGACTTGGTTAAAAATCAACTATGAGTCCCCATATGCTTTTAACTCTTGTATCTGCCATTGGACTGCTATTCTTAAACTATTATTAGAGCTTCATACTCAACAATATTTTTAGTACATGTAAATGAGAGGCAATATGACTTTGGAATATAGTCACCTTGAGAGGTGATAAAGAGATTTCCTATTTCTGATCCATGTTGGGTATATGATCCATCAAAGTACATTTCCCATTGATCTATTGCATTAAGAAGAAAGATAGAATCATTAGGAAATTCATATATCAAAGGATTCTTCCTTATAAACGGGTGCTTCCACTAGTTGGTCCCTAATTACTTGTCCTTTGATAGCCTTGCACTCCACATAATCTATGCCAAATTCAGTCAAGATAATTACCCATTTTTCCATTTACCTAGTGAAAGTTGCTTTAGATAACAAATATTTTAATGGTTTGATCTTATCAATAAGCTTGATTTGGTGTGAAAGCATGTAATGCTTGAAATTTTGTGAAGTAAAGACCATTGCTAGGCATGCCTTCTCAATGGATGAGTAGTTCCTTTCATATCCTACCAAGGTCCTACTAATGTAATAGATAGCTCTTTATTTTCTCGTTTCATCATGTTGGGATATAATATTGCTTTCACCTTTGCTCAATCTATCTCTTCCTCTCTTTGTGGCATGATTCAACCAAGAAGCTTTCATGATGTAACCCCAAAGACACACTTTTTCAAATTCAGTCTTACCTTATATTCTTCGAGCCTATGAAAGATTGGTTCCAACACCTCTATGTGCTCCTTTCTTGTCTTT
This sequence comes from Sequoia sempervirens, assembly GCA_007258455.2. Lineage (NCBI taxonomy): Eukaryota > Viridiplantae > Streptophyta > Pinopsida > Cupressales > Cupressaceae > Sequoia > Sequoia sempervirens. The sequence continues at coordinate 124,371 of VDFB02347706.1, read as the reverse complement.
GATTTGGCCAAAATATCATCCACATAGTCTTCAACTATTTTATGGATCATATCATGAAATATTAGGGTCATCGCCCTTTGATAGGTTGCTCCAACATTATCAAGACCAAATGGTATCATGTTCCAACAATATGTTCCCCATGGACAAGTGAATGAAAATTTATGTTGGTCATCCTCGACGATCATGATTTGGTTATAGCTTGAAAATCCATCCATGTGAGCGATAAAATTTCATGTCTTGTTATTAAATCGACAATGATGTCAATGTTGGAAAGGGGGAAATCGTCTTTCGTACATGCTTTGTTCAAGTCTCTAAAATCTATGCATATTTTGATGCTTCCAGTGGGTTTGGAGACTAGTACGAGGTTGGAAACACATTCAAGATAGTCAATTGGTCAAATAAATATGACATCAAGGAGCTTTTGTAACTTTAGTTTAACTAGTAATGCAATTTGAGGGTGCATTTTTCTCAATTTTTGTTTCACTGGTTTTTCTTCAAGATACACTACTAAGTGATGTACAACCACTTCAGGATCGAGCCCTGACATATCTATATATGATCACACAAATTTTTTCCTTCTTTCTTTTAGGAATTATGCTAAGTCTTTTATTCATCATCCATCAATGACTTGACATTTCACTAAGGGGGAGATTCAATCCTTCATCCTTGGGCACCTCAGAGAGGTTTTCAACTTCAGATATGTCCTTTCTTTTTACTATTTTTTGATATGAAAGTTCCACGGTGTGGTTTTCACTTAAAGATCTACATGTTATTCTCACATCATTAATTTTGTAACTAAGGGATTCAATCATCTCCCCATAGTATGCCTATGTGTCTAGCTCTATATCAAATCCTACTTTATGATCCCCACATTGTATGTTGTCATGGAGTCCCATGAATTCTGAGATTTCTTCATTTTTTTTGAAAATATCTAAAATTGGTCATCCTCGTTGGTCCTAGTCAATGAGTTGAGGGTATACTAGGCTTAATTTAGTGGTTTGGCTATTTGGGGTGAAAGATGTTGTAGATATCATAAAGAGAGAGTTATTCTCAAATAGGTTGGTGAAGTCAAGGGGGAAGTCATCTAGGGTAGTGTCATGTGATGTTGGCAACCAAGAGGAAGCCTCAACCCATTTATTATAAGTACCCTTTCCAAGAAGGGTAACCTTACTAGTACTACATCCTAAGCCAAGATTTTTTGGATTTCTCTCAGGAATGATCGGTTCTAGAAAACCGTTATCATTTTATCATAGCTTTTCATTCTTATTGTACCCCCATCCCATCATTGGTTGTAAACCTCTATTATTGTCTTCCATGGGGGGTATGTGCAGGATCATGATGGGCCAAAAAGTGGCAATATGATGGGTATGTGGTAACAACTTTTTAAAATTGATGAAACAAAGGGTTTTAAGGGGTGCAAACTTTCCACCAATATAAATTATAACTACTTTTGAAACTGTAAGTAATTATTATTCATTTTCTATATTCAAATTTACAACTAAAGTCTGATTGTTAATTCAATTGAAATGTCTAGCTTTCAAAGATGCATTTTTGAATCAAAACGTAAGTCACATTCTATGATTCCATATGCAGGTTAAAAAAGAAAAATTAGATTGCATGAGTTTGACCCAGTTAAAATTAATTCGGTTTCTCACGTTTTTTAATATTTTTAAAGGTTGTAATTCATAATTAATTATTTGCTTGGAAAAATTACAAAAAAATATGCATCACATGGGATTATGAGTCCTCTACCCATATCTAAGATTTATAAAAATATTATCATTTTATTGGTTAGGGTGGTCATGCTCACCTACTTCTTATTTTTCCCTAAAATTTAAGTACTACTGCATTTCAAATTTTCACCAAGTGTTCTTTTTTTTTTGTGACCTAATTAGTTTTAGAAACTTCCACATTCAATTTGCTTCTGATTCTATTCTTACATATTTTTTGAAATAATATAGATAGCTTATTCAATTTTTTATGTCAAGTTGCCTAACTCTAATTTTTTCTTATTTTTTGCCATGGGGCTTGTTTTTTCCATGATGATCCTGGACATACCCTGGGAAGAACATGCATTGGTAAGTTGTCCTGATAGAGAAATTTAGAGATATCTTCCTCGTTGACATCTTCTTTGTTCAAGACACCCCACTTGGTGAAGGTGGTAGATGAAAGCTTTAATAGTTTAGTCACTTTGTTGTAGGATTGGGTTTTCCATGAGATTTGGGGGAAAGAGGTAACTCACCCAACATAAAATTTTTCTTTTTTAGATTATAATATCCACAACCTTTATCCTTGATAACTGCCTTGATATTGGGTATATTATGCACAATGGGTGTTTTAGATTCCAAGGTGGATGCAAGGGAACATGGGTCAACAAATGAGGAGAAGGATGTAGGGCCTTCATCATTCTTAGGTTTTTGGGGGATCTTGTAGAACTTAGGCTCAAGGTTCTTGCAATAGTGGAAAGGCTCAAGATATCCATGGATAGTCACGTCTTTATCCTCAAAAGGAAACTTGGCACATTGGTGATAGGTGGAAACTACAACTTGCATGGCATGAATCCATGGTTGACCAAGCAATATGTTTTAGGGGAGATCAATATTTATCACTTGGCATGTGGTCTCAACAATGATAGATCCCACTTGGATAGATAGCTTGATGATGCCTTGCATAACTCATTCTTGATCATCATATGCCCTTATGGTTGTACTCTTTGTATTTTCAATAACATCCTTTGAATAACCCAAGTTCTTGACCAATTGAGCGGTGAAAATGTTTAGACCGGCACCTCCATCTACTAAGAATCTTTTAACCTTATTCTTATGAAAAAAAACGTCAAGGTGTAAAGCACAATTGTGAGATTGTTGTCTTGGGAGATCTTGTTTCGAGCAAGTGAGAAGATGAGGGGTAGTGATATGCCCTACCATAGCTTGAAACAACTCTATATCAATATTCTTAGGGATAGAGGAAGCTAATAAGGCCTTTTCTAGTATATCCCTATGTGCAAGAGATAGCTTCAATAGTTCCATAATAGAGATCTGTGTGGGGGTCTTCTTTAACTAATCTAGAATATTGTAGTTACTAGGGTTTTACATTAGCAATGTAGGTTGTGCCCTAGGTTGAGATGAAGCTCCTTGGATTGTAACCTTGCCACATCATGTGGTGACTCCACACTCTGCACTAGGTCCTTTGATGGTGATGATTGTTACAACATTGTCACAAGAGGCGACCACATTGGAATATGCATGCCCTATGTTAGTGTAGGGTAAGTGTAAGAAGATGAGTCCACAAAACATGAAAGTTTTTGCCTTAGCAAAAAACTAGAAATCAGCTTCAACAAAACATGATCCTTTCTAAAAAAAATTCATGTATGCCACACATAAGATGACCTAAACTTATCATTTTTTGAAAAAAAAATTAAATTGAAAATAATTGTTTGAAGTACACTTTCATATAATTCATTTTTCAAAAAATTATGTTAATAAAAAGTTATTAAAATACTAAAAAACCTTGATAATTCAAGTTTATGGACCTATTTCATTAGAAATTAATTAAAAAATAGAAAAAATAATCCAACTGTAAAAAATTACATATTTGGAATCAACACTGTCTCATCTATAATGGGTTTTGATTTTGTCAAAAAACTCTGCAAAAAAAGTCATTAGACATATGCCCAAAGTCATTATTTTCTTGTGACATTGCTAGGACCTTCAACTTGTAGGTCAAACCTGGTCTAAAGCTTAGGTTCGGGTCCCCAAGCCTTTCCTTGAACCGAAAAACAAAGAAAAAACCTAACAAAAAATTTAAGTTTTAAAAAATAGGATCTTATTTCATAAAAAGTATTTTTTTCTTTTTTGAAATGGGATCTTGTTTTCAAAAGCGAATCCCATTTTTAAAACAAGATGCCATTTTAAAATGGTTTTATACTTTTAAAGAAATGGGATCCTATTTTAGAATGGGATCCCATTTTTCAAAATTCAAAATTTTGGTCAAGTTTTTGCTTTGTTTTTCGGTTTGGGAAAAGGCTTGGGGACCCAAACCTAAGCTTTGAACCTGGTTTGACCTACAAGTTGAAGGTCCTGGCAATGTCACAAGAAAATAGTGACTTTGGGCATATGTTTGAAGACTTTTTTTGCATAGTTTTTTGATGAAATTAAAACCCATTATAGATGAGACAGTGTAGATTCCAAATATGTAATTTTTGTAGCTTAGAGAAAAACACACAAGAGAGTTAAGTAATTAAAATCTAATCTATTCAAACTATACTAATGAATCCTCAAAGCTTAGATACTCAAGCACAAAAGAAAGCTAAGAACAACATGCATAAAAGAAACTATTTTACCAAACATGTGATCAATTCCGTTGAAAAACCTCCATTATTCTTCTCCATTTCATCTGTGTAGTGTACTTGCCCTCATATTTTCAAAGTTCATGCAAGTATGGCCTAAGTGTTGTGATTAATACAAACATCGAAGATTCAAGATAATTGCTCTAAAACTCATATAATTTCGAGAGAGATTGGAATGATGAATGATAGATCAATTTATAGAAAATTGATCATTCGAATGACAAGTCAAGATTGAAAGATCAATGAACGGTTGAGATCGAAAGATTAGACATGCATTCTGATAACTGTTAGTAGTGACATGAGTGATACAAATTAGAAATAGAAATAAAGATTAAATAAATGATTTAATCTTCAAGCTTGGTATTCGAAAACAGAAGAATAGTCTTTGCATGACAAAGATAAAGATGGATTAAAGAAACTCTCTATTTGAACGTACGCACAAGATTTAATTAATTAAATAGGAATATTTAATTAATACACATGTACACACAAATGAGTTAGAACTAGATGACTGAATGATATGACAAAGAGTTTATTCATGCAAGCAACTCAGACATTAAATCCTGAGTTAACTGAGTGATTTAAATAGATGTCGAGTCGAGTCAAAGTGAATACTTAGATAACTCACACAATTATCCATATATAGAGGAATGCGTTAAAATAGAATTTATGAATTAAATAATTCATTTAATTCAAGATTTGTTATTTGAAGAATAATTAAATAAATAAGATTTATTTAATTAAGTGATGAAGGGATTTAAATGAATAATTAAATAAATAAAAGAATTTATTTAATTATAGTTGAAATATGACAGAGGTAAATTAAATAAGAATTTATTTAATTTGACAAGAAGAAGGATAAGGTTAATTAGTAACATAATTAAATAAAAAGTGTTTATTTAATTACTCAGATAGAATAAAGAAAAGTGTGAATTGATTAAATAATTAAGATTATTTAATTAATAGAAGAAATGAAGACTTTAGAGAATAATTAAATAATTGACATTATTTAATCATGACCATGAAGAATACAAATTATGAAGAATATCGAAGTCGCAGGCTTAAACCAGATTTCGGTGTCTACAATTTTCTTACAATTGGATTATTTTTTCTATTTTTCAATTAATTTATGATGAAATGGGTCCATAAAGTTGAATTATCAAGGTTTTTTAGTATTTTAATAAATTTTTATTAACATAATTTCTTGAGGAAAATTGTACAAAAGAGTACTTTAGACAATTCTTTTCAATTTAAAAAAATAAAAAATGATAAGTTTAGGTTATCTTTTGCATGACGTACATGATGATTTTCAAAACACTAAATATGGCAATAAAAAATTAACAAAAAAACAAATATTCAATAAAAAATTACAAAAAAATATGGAAAGTGTGCTTAAGTGATTTTCAAATCTTTTCCCAAAAGTATTTAAAAAAATATGACTATTTAGATCAAAATATGGATGACGTACATGTGCATGGTATAGTAAAAAAAAAAGTGACTTTAAAACACTGGTTTTTAGAAACACTTAGTGAAAATCAATTTGCATCATTTGGGTATTGAAATAAATTACATATTTGTAAACTAGACTCCGAGTACTACATTTTATGATTACTGACTTTTTTAATATTCCATTTCTAAATGCTTCAAATTTTAAGGTCAAATGTGACAAATTCTAAAAATTAGGGAACCACTTCCACTTTTTGGCCAAAAAGTGGACTCAACTTCTTGCTGAGACCCTGCAATTTTTTCCCTTTCCATTGTCATTCCCTTTTTTGTGATCTACAATTGGATTCTTGTATAGATCTTGAGGTCTTCATTACTAGCTAGTAGTTCAATAGTTATGTCTCCATTTGCAATGAGGTCTTGGATAACGTTCTTTAGTTTCATACAGTTTGAATTTTTATGTCCTCTAATCTTGTGAAAGTCACAAAGATCCTTTTCATTATACCAAGGTGGTTTATCTTGAGGTTCTTGATAGTTTTTAAAATTGGGGAGCGTAATCAAGTTGGACTATACCAATTTTTGCATGAGAGATTCAATAGGTTCCCCCAATGCTGTGTATTTGTGTTTAGGGTAGTTATTCATATTGGGGGGGGGGGCTTTGTTGTGTGTTAGTGTTATTGATTTGGTTATTCAATGGTGGTGGGGTGGTTTGTTGTACAATTTTTTGTGTGTTGGTTGGTTGGTTGGTGTTTTGTCTAGGAGCACTAATGACGACTTTAGCATCCACATCATCATCATTCATTTCATTCTTGTTCTTAGCTCAGACGTGGGGCTTGTCATTTGAACTGGTAGATGGGTGGTTGTCTTTATACACTTGTGTGTTTCCCTGTGAGAAATTAGGGCTCTCTTGATGTTGAGGGCCCTAGAGACAAGCTCATCATAGGTGGTGATAAATTGCATTTTTAAGTGGAAGGACAACTCTAGATCAACATTTGCTACGATAATCCCCACTTGTTGCTCGTTAGGGATGGGCCACTTGCTCTTACTTGCTCTTTGTATCCACCTTTGTAGGAAATCAGCAAAGGATTTTCCTTTGTTCTACTTGAGTGTACAACTTTTCTAAGCTCACATGGATGTGTCTAGGTTAAAGGAGATATGGTCTATGAATCTATTGATGATTTCTTAGAAGGTTTTGATACTCAGGGGTAACTGTGAGAACCAATCAATTGTTGGGCCTACCAAACTTCATGGAAAGAGGCTTATCAAATATGAATCATTGTAGGAAACCTCCACACACATAACATGAAACTCCTTGATGTGATCCACATGATTTCCCTTCCCTTTGTATTTATAAAACTTAGGGACCTCAAAAATGGGTGGGAAAGGTACCATTAAAATGTTTCTATTGAATGGGTATGGACACAAGTTTTGTTGTGTATGTGGCTTCTTATTTTTTCCCATTTGAATGTCCTCAATCTGTTGTGTGAGCACCTTGACCTACGATCACACATCAACTTGTGGATTTGGTGGATGAGCATATGTTGTGTATTGTGGGATGGTAGATGAGTTGTAAGTATGATTTTGATATGATGAGGTGTTGTATTGTGTGTAGGGTGGAGTTTAATACTACTGAGGTGATGGTGGTAGAGGTGTATATGCTCCTAGCGTATTTGGATTGATGATGTTTTTTTGGGGATTATATTATAAATATTTTTGTTGTTGTTGGGTGTATTGTTGTGCTAGCAATGCTTATTGTTGTGATTTTTGCTATTGTAAAACCAAGGCTTGTTTTTGCGCTTGTTGTTGTTGCTATTGTGTGATTAAGGCTTGTTGTTGAGCTTCTTGTTGTTGCAAGGCTTCTGCTTGGGCTTGTTGCTCTTGCAATGCTTGTTGATAAGCTTTTTTTTTTTGCAAAGCTTGAGCTTGTTGTGCTTGTATGGCTTGAGCTTGAGCTTGAGATTGTTGATGTTGCAATGCTTGATGATAAGCTTATTGTTCTTGTTGCAAAGCTAGAGCGTGAGATTTTTGTGCATGCAATGTGGAGGTGTTTTGTTGTTGGGATACGTGAGATGGGTTTTGGTTGATCATGGTGTGAGTGAGTTGTGGGTTGTTTTGTGCTACCATTCCTTGTAAGATTGTTGATTGGGAGGTAAGAATGTAGCTTTGGGACCCCATTTAATTTTGTATGATTTGGCAGACCATGGTAAAGATGATGATGGTGCCATTTGGTATTGTGATGTCAACGACACATTCTGACCTTGGATCAATTGATTAGGAGGGTTCCATTGACCAATGTGTTGAGGGTTCCCTAGCTGTGTTTGATGTGGGATAGATGCATTAACTTGGTTGATGGGGTTTTTGGTCAATGTGTTTCTTTGATTTGGGTTGATGTTAGATGAGGCCAATTTGGATGGTGGATCAATTTGAGTAGTTTGGGTAACCACTTGTTTCGATGTGTCAATGGGGTTTTTGGAATCACTTGTTGGGGAATGACTTTGCATGAGGGTGTTAACTTTCCCTTGTCCTATTTGAGGCACTTGGTTCTCGTTACCTTACGTAACGTTAGGCATACTTTCAATATTTATGGTGATGGATGAAGATGATTGCACTAAAAATGTTGAGGTTGTCGTGGTGTTATGGAATGTAAATGGTTTCTATAGATTGAGGGGATGCTCTGGAACAATGGTAAAAGAATGAGATGAGGCCCCAAAAGTTGGTGTCCAGGTTGTGCCTTCAGGAGTATTGGTGTGTTGGGTACCCAAAATTGTGTTTCCTCCTAAAGGGAGAGTGTGACCAAGATTGATGGAAATCCTAGTTGCAAGACTAGGAGTTAATGTTTGAATTGGCACAAAGGATGGACTTGGTTGATTCATAGACTGTGTTAACCCTTGTGTCAAGGTTTGTGTGAGAAAATTTGGATCCACATTTTCTAATGTTTGATGATCTTCTTTATACTCAAGGATTTCTTCATTGGTGAGCTCAAGTGGGTTGTTTGTGACATCTTCTACCTCATACCCTAAAGGATCTTGTTGTTGTGAGGGGGTAGAATGGCTCCTTGGATCAAATTATTGTGGGATAGTATCACTTGTGGTAGATGTGCCTTTGTTTTGTTCCATGATTCTCTTATTTTGTGATCTTGTTGTAACCATAAATTGTGGGTCAACTATGGGAGAGGTGTGTTGAGATTTATAGTTTTGAAGCTCTCTAGTTGACTCAAATTTTGGTAAAAAGGACCCTCTAAGTTTATTTGGACCAATGATGTGAATGGATGATGAAAAAGGTTGAATGATTTGGGGAATGAACTTTCTAAACTTTTCAACAAAACTTTTAGACAAAAAGGTTTGATTTTTTTGATGTCATGGATAAAGATGTTAATGAACTTGTAAATATTTGAGGTATACTTGTGACCTTTTAAGATAAACTAGTTTAAAAATGTGATGAATAACTCAACTAAGTGTATGGAAAAGGATCCATTTCACACACAACATAGCTAAGTTAGGGGATTGGTTTGATAATTGTCTAAGTCCAAATTTTTGGTATTTCCAAGAGTTTCTAAAGTTGTTTGGTGAAGTGGCATGTAAAATGTGTGAAGATGGATGAAATGTTTGACCCAAAAGTAATAAAACCCTAAGAAATCAATGATTTTGGTAAAATAGAGCTTGGACCCAATGATTTTGACAATAGAACTCAATCATTTTGACAATAGAATTTGGAATCAATGTTTTGCAATACTTTCCTTGTCTCAATTTTTTTTTTTGGGGGAGTCAATGTTTGAACACACATCAATGCGGGGTGTTCATTTGATTTAATCTTTGCTTAAGTGAGATTGTTTCATTACGACATCAAGAAATTCTTAATTAATGTTTAAACTAAAATATTTATGTCAAAGAAACCTTCATTTCACAAAGTCCATTATGTGAAAATCATGAAGCTAAGGCCATATCTCCCTATGTTAACTTTGGAAACTATGGATTTAGATATAAGTCTAAATATTTAGAAGCCTCTAAGGATAAAATCCTTAGGGAAAAGTAGCAATATTAGGACTTTCGAAAGGTATCCATACTTAATCCAAAGGTTTGAAATTTGATAAACTTGTTGATGTGTGTTTAAGATGTTTTGGAACCAAACAATGTGTCAAACTAACTCATAAGTAATAACATTCCTAGCTCAAGTGGGTACGTTCTTCTTGGTGGGCTTTCCTTATGCCCTTCATAGTATAAGAGATGATTTTACATAAAATTTAGGGAAAAGTGTAGAGGTATGTTAAGAATGAACTCTTAATCTCTACACTTCAACCAAAATTGGACATGGCAAGTAAATTCTTGGAAGTAAATTACAATGCACCACTTTAAAGAACTCTTTGGAAGGACAAAGTTTCCCACTACAAAAAAAAAAATTAATGACAACAAACCGAGAACACCAGTTGTTACACTACCATTCATTGGCCACTTAAGGCTCTTCAACCATTCCCATTCCACTTAAGGTGTGGAATTAGGTGCAATACGTTGTCACCTTAGGATTGAAGTTACTTATGATTTCACAACCTTTGATATAGCCCAATGGTAAATGTGCTTCAATACCTTTCTATGAGTTCTCCATTGCGGGATGTGTCTCATAGAAAGCCCTCTCATAAGGGTGACTCAAAGGATGGAAGTACACTTGAGTATTTCTCTTCACCCAAGATCACACTAAGTGCAAGTGGAGTGGATACATACTACAAGTGTATACAAGAAAAGAAAGTACACTTGAGTGTTCCTCTTCACCCAAGATCGCACAAAGCACAAGGGGAGTGGATACACACTACAAGTGTACACAAGCAAATAAAACACTCATTCCTTTTAGCCCCATAAATAAAAATGACTTCATTTTAAGCACCAATGAAAGTGTGTGTTTGTTTTGTCGAATTTTAACCGATATTGCAAAATGAGGATGTATGGGTGCAATTTTAACCAACTTTGAAAGTAAATTTTAAACCCAATGGAAATCTAGTGATCTTAAACCATAAAGAAAATAAGTGCATATGGTGGGTTATAATTGTCTTATAAGTGTAAACACACTTTTATAATGTATGGTCAAACCATAGTGTACTTCTTCACTTCAAATATTTTCAAACCTACAAAACTAGTTAGCCTAAAAAACAAAAAACTAGATGTCAGCAAAATATTAGAGAGCATGTGAAGTTGAAAATTTAAAACACATGTGAAAATTATATTTTTGTTGTTTACTAGTAAAAAGTATCATTGAAATCAAACGCGTCGCTATAGCCTTCAAAAGCATTTCTAAACTCAAGGTGTGTTGCTTTACACCAAAACATGGACATCAATTGCATCACCAAAATGAACGCGTCGCTATAATGAAAATCATGATGTTAGTTGAAAACACATTGCCATCGTTATATTAAATAGGTGTTGACAAAATTGAAATATGTGTTGTTATATTTAAATCAAGTGTTTCAGTGTATAGCGACACATATACTTAATGTCGCTGAAGCCATCAAAAGAATTGTCATTTCTCTAAACCTACAACTCACAAAAACTTAAGAGAAATTCATCAAAAAAAGTTAGTAGAGCCCTCCTTTTAGCTCCAAAATGTGATCATAGTCACAGTATAGGTTAAATACACCAGATCCTTACAAATTTAAGGCATATTTAATCCACTAAGCCATGATCCCAATGAGGTATTTAAAAACATATAAGACTAAGAACCCATTAAACTAAACAAGAAATAGAGATGAAAGCTTAAATAAACATATTCTAAGACTTCAAATCTTCTCCCATTTGGGGAGTGGTGTCGAATTGATGTGGAATGGCGACCCTTTCCCAATGGATTTTATTGATGAAAATCGATGACACTAATGGAATATGAACAAAACATGGATGCAAAACTAGTTTAACATGATGAAAATGAGTGCTAAATGCTAAAATTCTTGATGGAGATGGATGCAAGCTATGCTAAATGGAAATGAAATTAAGATGCAAGCCTTGGATGAAAACTTATGCTAAAGTGGGTGAAAACTAAGTTAAAATGGAAGCCATTAATGGATTCTAAAGCTAATATGGATGAAGATTAAGATAAAATGCTAACAAATGCTAAATGTGGATGCAAGTGAGTATAAATTTCAATAGCATAACCTTGCTCTAAAAAGGTGGATCCATTCCTCTCCAAATGGTGAGGTATTTATAGGAGAGTAAATGAATAATCAAGGGTTGAGATCGATTTGATCCATCAATGGTCAATAGTGAAAGAAGGGTGAAACATGGATCAAGTGATGAGTGTTGTTGCATTCCTCATCATTTAACTATAAATTTCAACCCAGGGTAGTGTCCATGGCAATATGCAAGAGGGAGAATAAATCAATTGCATGACATGTTTTTTCTACAAATGAAATTGAAAGGCAATGCATGTAAGAAATTGATGGAATCAAATCTAATCTAAGATCTTGAAAATAAAAATGCTTGAATCAAATCTATTTTAAAAGACTTGTAAAGGAAAATACTAGAAATGTAAAGAACTAAAAATAGAAAGATTGCAGGAAAATAGACTAAGAAATAAAAACTACAGATAGTTATACTACTACTGCAAAATAAACTAAACTTTATTATTCTATAAAACCCTTCCCCATTTGATTCATTGATTAAAATGAATTTATAGAATTCCTATCTTCAACTAATCTCAAAGATGAGTCTTAATTGCGATACAACAACTTGCTAGAAGAATGTGTTAAGGGAAAAAGATGAGTCTTTCTTTCATCTTGTTGAGTCAATCTTCTTTGGTCGTTCAAAACAAATATGCCTATTTTGCAACCCCTAAAAAAGCTCCAAAAATATATTTGACTACTATAAAATTCATTTATTTCTCTTATGTATCATTAAGGTTCATAAAACATCTCTTAGATGCTTGCAAAAGGGTTTAAACTACCCAAAATTGTCTCCTAAATATGCTCCATTTTTTTGCACAACACAACAACATGCCTTAATATTTATAACTACCCCCTAGATGCTCTCAACTATTGTCCTTTAACTACTCATAGAAGCTCAAATTGATCAACATCTTCATAAATTATTCTTCACTTAGTTTCAATAATTTCGGAGCGTAGAAGCAAATGAACAAATTTTGGGAATTTCAGAACATGGCAGCAGATTTCTAGAGCATCATACTGGTGAAGTTTTCTCTTAAACCACAAACTAGGTTTTCATGAAATTTAATGGGTTTTTTTGCTTCTTGTCTCCTAATTTTTGTCCAAAATTCTCAAGAACTCAGATCGTAATTTTCAAGATATGATGAAATCTTTGACTGTTCAACTGAAAAATCCCTTACTTTCCTCATCATATCCAATCTTGATAAACTTCATAATTAAGAAAAATACATGCTTTTATTTGGCTAATAGATGAGACATTTTTTTGTCTCATCATCTCCCCCACACCTAAAATGTTGCAGGCCCTCCTGCAACTTATAGTGAGCTTTTGGAGCCAATCTATTTACTTTTATTGCAATTTCTCTAGGGATTTGTTGGGAGGTGCACTAGAGATGCTTCTAAAGATATTATGAGTTATTCTAAAAATATTCTAGGGATTTTATTGTTATGTTGTATAAAATAAACCTACTCTATCCTACTCTACTTATTGATGTAGAGATAGGTTACATAAAACCATTAATTGGTTATAGAAAATAACATCATTTTTTTAAAGGATGGATCCATGCATTCAACTTTTTCAAAGAAGAGAAAATCCATGAGAAGAAGATGGCTAAATATTTTGAACTTTGATGCTCCTCCTTCCTTTGAAATGGAAGTCTTCTCTAAATTTTTTGATTCTAGTAGATGGATGGGCTGATTAGAAACATTTTGCAATCCTTCTTCATATTTTGTTGTATGCATGATTGTATGCAACTCCTTGTCCTTCAAATATCTCATCGGGAAGCCCTCCTTGGACTTTGAAGGTGTCCAAACAATAATATTTTACTTGCTAGGGCTTGAAGTCACGATCCTCTAGTTGAAAAGATTACACAAGAGCTGTCACCGTTGCATGCAAGAGCCTCTTCCTTTAGATTTGTTGTTTGGGGGAGTTTCTAAAATAATAAAATAGAAAATTTCTAAAATAGTAAACTTAAAAATCTTGTCAAACTAATTTTTCTTTTGACCTATCATCAGTAGATCAACAACTCTCTAATGACACCTTTCCCTAGAAATGACGCCAAAAATGATGAGTGTCACTGCATTCCTCATCATTTAACTATAAATGTCAACCCAAGGCAGTGTCCATGGCAATATGCAAGAGGGAGAATAAATCAATTGTATGACATGATTTTTCTACAAATAGAATTGAAAGACAATGCATGCAAAAAGTTGTTAGAATCAAATCTAATCTAAGAGGTTAAAAATGAAAATGTTGGAATCAAATCTATCTTAAAAAATTTGTAAAGGAAAATATTGTAAATATAAAGAACTGGAAATAGAAAGATTGCTAAAAAATAAACTAAGAAATGAAAACTACAAACAACTACACTACTGCTACGAAATAAACTAAACTTTATTATTCTATAAAACTCTTCCCCATTTGATTTTTTGATTACAATGAATTTATAGAATTTCTATCTTCAACTAATCTCAAAGATGAGCCTTAATTGCTATGCAACAACCTGCTAGAAGATAGAAACATGTGTTGAGGGAAAAAGATGAGATGAGTCTTTCCTTCATCTTGTTGAGTCAATATTCTTTGGTCATCTAAAAAAAATATGCCTATTTTTAAGCCCCTAAACAAGCTCCAAAAATATATTTGATTGCTGAAAAAGTCATGTTTTTTCCTTATGCATCATTAAAGTTCATAAAACAACTCCTAGATGCTTGCAAAAAGGTTCAAACTACCCAAAATTATCTCCTAGATATGCTTCATTTGTTTGCACAATCCAACAACCTACCTTAATATTTGTAACTGCCCCCTAGATGCTCTTAACTATTTTCCCTTAACTACTCATAGAAGCCCAAATTTCTCAACATCTTCATAAATCATTGTTCACTTAGTTTCGAGAATTCTGGAGCATAGAAGCGAATGAACAAATTCTGGGAATTTCGAAGCATGGCAGCAAATTTCTGGAGCATCATACTAGTATAAAGTTTTCTCTTAAACCATGAATTGGGTTTTTGTGAAATTTAATGTGTTTTTCTTTTTCTTTTTTATCTCCTAATTTTTGTTCAAAAATATCAAGAACCCAGATTGTAATTTTCAAGATATGATGAAATATTTGATTGCTGCAACTAAAAATCTCCTACTTTCCTTATTATATACAATCTTGATAAACTTCATAATTAAGAAAAATACATACTTTTATTTGGCTAATAGATGAGATATTTTTTTATCTCATCATCAAGGATTCTCATCAATGGATGAGAATCAAAAATCACATGGATCAAAGAAAGTATCAAGGGCTCACAATGATTCAAAAAAATACAATTTGTAACAACTTTGAAAGTTTGTTACAAGTTTGATAGTGGAACCAAGGAAAATGAGTGAGAGGGATGATAATTATTAAGTGCTATCACACCCACTTTCAAGCTATTCCATTCAAGGATAACCCTAGAGATCTCAATGCAGAGGAGAAAAAAATCTTACAATAAGGTTGTCCTAGGGGCTAAAAGTAGACTAATAAGGGGTTCACCACCAAGTTTAGACTTGGAAAAGATAATGAAATGAAAAATGCAACACTAAATCCTAATTGAATGCAAAGTAATACTAAATGACCTAAAAAAGTGAAATAAATGAAATAAAAATTATAGAAAGGAAGGTGTACACCTGTAAATTTGGAAATGGTTGGACAGAGGTTTGAAAGACTAGAATTTCTTCCTTTATTATTGACTAAGACTCATTCACTAACCTAGGAGAATCAGTCCATATTTTGGAAAATTGTGTGGGAACAAGAATCTAGGCCAAATGGGTATCCAAATCTACAAAAAATTGAAAATTGATTGAAACTGGGACTCATTCACCAAAAGTGGCGAATCAATCTAGTTAGGCTCTTTTGAAGCTTCAAAGTTTGATCCTGCTCTTCTCTGCCTGCTTTGTCCTTCTTGATTGATTTTCGGATCTGAAACCCTGATTTGCAACCTGTAGGTCTTGTCCAAGTGTCTCCAAGGCTTGATGACAACTTTCACAACTTTGAGCTCTTGAAAAAATTTCTCCAATCTTTCTCCTTAGGAAATCTACAACCTAGACCTACAAATCACACACAAAGGAGAGGAAAAAATTTTGTGGGGTTAGTGGATAGGGGTTTACCTTGGTCAAACCCCTTGTTGGTAATTAAACCTTGAAATAGAATGAAAATGAATGGAGAATGATGAATGAACAAAATGAGTTGTTGCAACTCACAAAACCCTATCAATGAAAGGTTGCCAACATGTATGAAGTGGCTCCAATGGATGTAGATCTCGAATCTTACTTGAATGTGATAGATCTTGAGAGTAATGCTTGATTGAATCATAAACTCTACATCACAATTGTTAGGTCAAAAACAAACATGATGCATGAATTCCTTGACATGATGATTGATACTTGAATATTTTTCTAAAATGCTTGATAATCTACCCTTGAATGCTCTTCTGAACTCAAACTTGCTATAAGAATGTTCATTCAACTTGCTAGGTGAAAAATGAATTAAAGAACCATGTATTTATACTCAATTATGAAATAATTCCATAAATTACAATACTACAAGCCGAGATCAGATCTAGGAGAATAAAATCCCACCAAAAATTTGAATTAATTTTTATTTTGGGCCACACGAGATTCGTTCACCGAAGTTGGCGAATGAGTTCCACCAGGCTTAATTTTTGGGACCATTTCTAAAAATTCTTAGAAAGGTGTGAAACTAGGTTCAGGACCAAAAGATCTAGGTGGGATCCATTCACCCAAGGTGACAAATGAGTCCCATATCACTAAATCTAGGCCATTCAAACCTGAAACATTTGAATTATGATTGGATAATGATTGGTGTTAGGATTATCTTCAAACAGATGCAATAAATGGGGCTTGTGGATGCAAAATAGGGACAATTAAAGCATAATAAAGCCCAATTATTAATGACAAGCCTAAAAAAGTGTGAAAATGTGTTACAACACTTTAAATAAGGAAAGATTAAGGTACATTTTGGTTAAAAAGAGGTTTATTAGGTTTAGTTAATTAATAAAACCTTAGAAACATGTGAAAGTGTGTTACAAAACTTCACAACACTTTAACAAGGTACCATTTATGTTTATTAGTTCACAAGGGCCCAAAACCTAATGTAAATGTTTCAACCACATTACAACACTAAATCAAGGCAACATTAAGCCTAACTTACAAGGAGGGCTCGAACAAGCTAGGAGAAGTAGAAGGGATGTTTTTTCCATGACTACATTTAGCCCCCACTTTAGTGAGAGGATGAACTTGCTTCAAACTCACACTAAAGTAGATGAACACGCATCAAGAGGGGGCCAAATGTACCAATGCTAGTAAAATGATACAACAAAAATCAAGAGAGCTGATCAAGTCCTTAGGATCAAGATCCCATGGCAAACCAACATAGGTGGAAATGAACACACATGAGAATGATATAAAAAGCAACAAAAAATCACAAGCATGCATTGTCAAAGACGAAAGAGAGAAAAGGTAAGAAAAGAGTCAAATCAAGCTTCAACAATTTTTCCATCACTATGTGGATTAGATCTATGTTGTTTGTCTAAAAAATACATACTCACTCTGTGGCAACAAAACTCCTGGCTATTCGCTGGGTGAGAATTTCAAAAAGGTGAGAAACATGCACTCATGGTTGGTATGCACTTAGAAATACACGCAAGTGGCTATGGGGAAATTCATGCCTTGGTATGGCTTCCCACTCAAACCATACCAAAGTTATACCTCCTGATAACTTTAATAAGGTGCCACCAAAAAAAAAGATGTGTTCCTTAGATGTGATTTTAAAGAATTTTAGAGATTTTTCAGGTCTAGAACAACTAAAGGAAAAAATGAGAAAAATAGTACATTTGAAGACTAAGGTCAATATGAAAGAATATGCACATGTGAAGGAATAAATACATGGATTGTGCGATAGAGAGGAAGAAGATGGTTTAGATGAGATTTTGTATGAGGATGTCTAGGATGAGAATACAAAATAATTATTGGATGCACTTACTCCTATCATGATGAAATCCATAATAAAATATAATCTATTTTACAAGTATATGCCACTATATTTGTGTCATGTATTTGCTTTATTCAATATTGATGATGAACCTAGATCTATAGGGAGTATCTCTCTTTATATAATAGTAAGTCTTAGATTTTAACCATGTAGAGGAGTGATGCATGAGGCATCTCATACACAAACCATCTCATGCAAACATCTAACTAAAACAAAAATTAATGTGCAAAAATCTACAACAAGATTATAGCTCTTATATTCAACTTCTTCAGCATAGTTTTTCCAAACTTTAGAAATGCATATAAAACCATCTAAAAATATGATTACAAGAAATAAATCAGTCTCATGGACTGATGTAAAGTAATATAAGTGAGTCTCAAGCTGATCGATGACAAGAAATTAGCAAACTACATCAAAAACAACTCTTTCACTTCACATACAAACTTAACCCACAACCTATAGTGGCAATCTTTAGCCTACAATTTTTCTTGTCTTGCACAATGATCTAAAATATTTGAATTTTTGTCTTCAAACCCTCATACCTGCAAAAAAAATTCTTCCAATAGCCCTTAGAGAAAAATCTACTCCCTTCTCCTTCCACCCCCCATTTTGGCCTGGAATAATGAATCCCCTCCCCCGTGTCATGCCTTTCGCTTTGCCTTTTCAACCAAAATGTAACTCCCAAGAAATGTAGCACCTCATCCCTATAAAAAATATCCAAAATCAAGAAATAAAATATTAAATATGCATTTTCCAGCTCCAAAAAACTCCCATGAAATATTACTCCAAGAAAAGCAACCACATCCTCACAAATAGGAGCTGAACTTAGCAAAAATAACAATTACACAACTTTGTAATCCAAATATTCCATGTTGTGATTAATGGGATTTAATTATTTTTTCCCACTTGTATTTCCTAAAAAAATCCATGCCTAAAATGTCTTTTTTCCTTTTTGAACTTCAAAAAATCAAGATTTGCCTCCTAAACTATCTCCAACACCACAATTTTTGGAATAATATAATAAGGCCAATTATTTTAATTTCATATTTTGGCCTTAATGTCACATTTATTTCACACAAAAATTATTAAAATCAAATTTAAATCACTCCCTTTTTTGGTTGATGATGAACGCACTTTCACCTAGGATGCTCCTATGTCAGACACCCCAAGTAGAAAGAAATATTTCATGAGTTGCACTTTAAAAAATTTGTAGAACTTGTGCTTGCTTTGGATCCACTTGATTTCTTTGTCTTCTGTAATATTTTTATTCATCAAATTATACAACCTTACAACATTATATCCTTTCATCTTACCTCCTCTGCCCTTCATGTATTTCAAAACTTTTAATCTGACCTCCCACCAAAATATTCCAACATAATTAACAATCAAATAAATAACTCTTCCTTCAAAAAAAAAATGTACTTCATTACCTCTAATGATGTTTTACCTTTCTCCTCTCCTTCTACCATGTCTCCATGAAATTTTACTATTTCAACACCTTCTATAAGACATAACATTGCTACAATATAATTTCTTTTACTGAAACCAATATCAATACCATTATCAAGAGACTCATTTTCCACTTTCCCTAACAAGGAATTATAGTCACAAGTCAAAAAATCTTTATGTCCACTTTTTTCTAACAAATATTTATAAAAAAAACTCTTCATTTACCTTCACTTTACACTCTTCAAATTCAACTTTGTCAAGTTGATCTACTACTATAATAAAGTCTTCATCAAATAAAACATCAAAATATGATTTTACCTCACCTTCTACTACAACCTTTGTCTCACTTGATATTAACTCATCCTATTCTCTTTCAAATGTTTCCATATGCATCAATAAATCATCCCCTTCACTTTCTTCTACGTCCTTCAAAGGACACTCTTCTACTGTAAATTCATTATACTCGCATTCATCTTCATAACAACATTTATCAAAAATAAATTTTACCTTGGTATCCTCAACTACTACAACTTTTGCTTCCCTTGCAATAAGTTGATCTCATTCTCTTTCAATCTGAATGAGTAAATCATCATTCTCAACTTCATAGGTGTTCTTTAAAGAACTATATTCTGCTTCTGCAATCTATGTAGTCTTGTCCTCCATGTCTTCCAATAGACATCCATCAGCTTCAGGTTCTTCAATCTTTTCGAACTCATCCTCTTCCTCTTCCTCAATGTCACATGCATGACACTCTATTGCATCCTCTTTCTTTCCTGCATTCAAAACATCATTAGAAAGATGATAAAAATTACCTTCCACTCTTCTCTTCTCTTCTCTTGTTTCCTCCTCTCAATCTCTACTCTCATTTCATCTATCTCCTATTGCATCTTTATCATTTCTCTTTCTCTAATTTTCCAAAGCATCTCTCTAATTTCCTCTAGTCTAGGAATCCTTACAATCCATCCAATGAAAATTTATTTTCCTCTTTCTCTTTTCCACTTTGAAGACCTCTCAATGCCTTAGAAAACACAAATCTTGAAACCCTTAGGTTTTACTTATGTAAATTGCCTCCTTTAGCAATCTATTTATAAAACCCTCTTCCAATATTCACCAATATTATCGTAAATTCCCTCCTTCGACAGTCTATTTATAATAATGGGAACCTCACTTTCTCAAATCCTCTAAAAATTTCTTCTTAGTACTTGCACATTCATCTGCAAGTAAAATCCACACATTCTCCACCCTCAGGTCCTGGTACAAATTGCCTCCAATCAACGCTTCTTCCTGCACACTCAAGAACTCCTACTTTGATACCACTGATGGAGGAGTCATCTCGCACACAAACCATATCATACAAACATCTAACTAAAATAAAAATTAATGTGCCAAAATATGCAACAAGATTATAGCTCTTATATTCAACTTCTTCAACATAGTTTTTCCAAACTTTTGAAATGCATACAAAACCATCTAAAAATATGATTACAAGAAATAAATTAGTCTCCTGGAATGATGTATATAAATATAAATGAGTCTCAAACTTATTTATGATAGGAAATTAACAAACTACATCAAAAACAACTCTTTCACTTCACATACTAACTCAACCCACAACCTATAGTGGCAATCTTCAACCTGTAGTTGTTCCTGTCTTATACAATGATCTAAGAACTTCAAATTGTTGTCTTCAAACCCTCATACCTACAAAAAATTTCTTCCGACAACCCTTGGAGAAAAAACCATGCCCTTATCCTTCCACTCTCCATTCTAGCCTACAATAATGAATCCCCTCCATCATGCCTTCCTCTTTACCTTTTCCAACTAAAATGTAACACCTCAAACCTATTAAAACTCTCCAAAATCAAGAAATAAAATATTAAATATGCATTTACAATCTCTAAAACACTCCCATGAAAGACTAGGCCAAGAAAATCAACCACCTCCTCACAAATAGGAGCCGAACTTAGAAAAAAACAATAGTTACACAACTTGGGTGTCCAAATCTTCCATGATATAGTTAAGGGGATTTAATGAGTTTTACCCAGTTTTATTTCCTGAAAAATCCACACCCAAAATGTCTTTTTGACTTTTTGAACTTCAAAAAATCAAAATTTTCCTCCTAAAATATCTCCAACACCACCATTTTTGCAACAATATAATAAGCCCAATTATTTTAATTAAATATTTTGGCCTTAATGTCACAATTATTTCTCAAACAAAAATTATTAAATTCAAATTTAAATCACTCCTTCGTCTAGTTGATGTCAATCACACTTTCACCTAGGATGCTCCTGCATCAAGAAGATGATGACCTTGGATAGTTGTGACACCTAAGTTTTTGTTTGCTTGCCTAAGAGAAGAAATCCCATTGGTTGTAAGTGGGTGCATATTTTTTTTGTTTTTGGTAAAAACAGATGGTTAGAGTGGAACATGGAAAAATTGATGGCAAAGGGATACTTTAAAAGAGAGGAAGTCAACTTTAGTGATTTTTTCTCTTGTTTTGATAAATTAACTTCTATTGGATTCCTATTATCTACTACTACAACTTGTGATTTAAGATGGAGAAAAATGATGTTAGTATTTCCTTCTTACATATGGATCTTAAGGAGGGGATTTGTATGTGACAATGTAAATCTTTTGTTGTGAAGGGTAAGGAACATTTTTTTTGTAGGTTAAAACAATAATTTCATGGTATGAAATAGTCACCTAGGATGTGCTGGGTATGTGCAAGATCATGATGGGCCAAAAAGTGGCAATATGATGGGTATGTGGCTGACGACTATTTTTTTACCCAAAATTGATGAAACAAAAAGGGTTTTTAAAGGATATTCTCAGCTTTCCACCAATATAAATTATGCTTTACTTTGAATTTAATGGTAATTATTATTCATTTTCTATTCAAATTTGACTAAAGTCCTAATTGATAGGTTGATTGAAAAAAAATCTATAGCTTTCAAATGGTATCACATTTTTTGAATCAAAACATCGCATCACATTCTATGCTACATAGGATTAAAAAAAAATTTAATGAAGTTTGAAAAGTTAAGGTGGTCGGACATACAAGTTTTATATTTTTAAAAGTTGTAATAAAATTCATAATTAATTATTTACTTGGAAAAAAATTTTACAAAAATATACATCACATTGGAAATGAATCTCTACTTATATCTAAAATATTGTAAAAATATTCATCATCATTTGTTTGGTTTAGGGTGGTGGACGGACTTCCTTATTTTCATGAATTTAATTGAATATTTTTGCCGAGTTTCACCAAATAGGATTTTTTAAAACAAACCTAGTAGTTTAGAAACTACATTCATTTACAGATTCTATTGTTACATATTTTTGAAATAATATAGATAACTTATTCAAATTTTTACGTCAAGTTGCCTAGCACTGATTTTTCTAATTTTTTTGCCACTTAAGGGCCTGTTTTTTCCATGATGATCCTGCACATACCCTGCTACTAGAACTTTGTTGCTTGTGCATTTAGTTTTGGGTTTTATTAGGATAAAAGGGATCATTATGCTTACACTTAAAATATTAGTGATTAGATTTTAATAATTTTCTTATATGTGGATAAGATATTTATTTGTAACAAATAGATGGTTATTAAAGAACTAAAAACATAGGTTTTTAAAAATTTGGATATGAAAGATAAATGGGGATTGCAAAATACACTATTAGGATGGAGATTAGTAGGGATTAGGTTCATAGAAATATTTTGTAAAGTTAGAGTATGTTGCTACCATTTTGTATTCATTTATTATGCATGATTGTAAACTAGTGAGTAATTCATTCATGTTGCCAATATTTATTTTTTAGATATGTATCTTAAATTGAATTATTATTTTGAGGATATTCTTAACATGACTTATGTTATTACTTTTGGTAACTTGATGTATGCAATGGTTTGCACTAGACCAAATATTTCTCAAATAGTGGGAGTTTTGAGCATGTTTATGTTTGACCCTATTAAGGAGTATTGGACTTACATTAAGAGGGTTTTTAGATATTTTTATGACATTTTCTATTATATTGTGTCTTCTCGCAAAATTGATGATGTGGTTGTCATTATACATATAAGGATTTTTGGTTGTAATTTGGGTAAATGACTTAGTTAAAGTTCACTCATTATTGTGGTTTTTATTAGGTGGTATACAAAGTTGGATGAGTAAGTGGAATCCCAAAATTATTTTTTCCACTAGAATAAAGTAGAGTATACAGATTCCTACACATGTATCTAAGAAATTATTTTTGTTATAAATACTGTATATATGCATTAGTTTTGATTGTGTGGTTGTTGGAAATATTAGTGTCAATCAAAGTGTTATTTATTTGGCCAAGAATCTCATGTATCATGCTTGTACTAAGAAAGTTGATGTTCAATATCACTTTGTGTGAGAGATAGTAGAGAATGGTAAGGCCTTATTATAGAGGTTTGATACTTAATAAAATGTTGTACATACACTCATGAAGCTAGTGATCATGGTTAAATCATTGGGATGTAGGAAGGTCATGGGTCTTACATATTTTACTTAATTCATTTATATTTCCTATAGATCTATTTATATTTTATAATATCAAGTGTGGGAACATGTTAGGATGAAAGTGTCATTAACCTTACAATCAAGTTGGGTCATCCCACAATAATGGATCACAAACTTGGGACATCTTGATTTTTACCTAAAATCACATTTATTTTAGAAAAACAAATGATTTAAACCTTGAGGGGTTCCATATAAAGGGTTTCAATTGAAGAGGGTTAGATAAGAACCCCTTAGATAAAAACCCTTGGATAGAACCCATCTAGTCTTAAATCATATCCACAATGGAGTCTCCTTCATACTTATAAAAATACTGAAAAAAGCTCACTTTTTATTTACCTTTTGAGGGATCAAATTAATTCATTTAGAAATTATGTTTTGTAAGCATGTAACCATTATTATAAGCTTTCCAAAAAGTATAATTTTGAATATTTTTAATTTTATTATTAATTTTATATTTTATTTCTTATGAATGTAGGTTTTTCACCAAACATCAAGGCATTTTTTCATGCATGAAAAAATAGAAAAATTGAGAAAAAATATATAGGATGATACATGAGATTCTTGGCTAAATCAATGGAGCACTAGACTTGAGGATGTAATCCATTGGGGAGTTATTGGTCAAATATTCCCTTACAATTATATTTTTTATTTGGTAACACATTGATTAAGACCATATGAAGTCCTTGGTTTATTTACTATTATTTGAATATTCTCTCTAAGGTTAGTCTAGGGATTTTGCATGATAGAATGGTTTTGGTATCCATTGTTATATTAAACCCATTTACTCTATCTTTTATTATATAATGGAGGTATGAGATAGTGAACACAAATCTATGTCTTGGACAAAGTAAGTATGTCAATTGAATTTTATAGAGGTTCAACATGCATGATTGTAGACCAATATTTTATCCTTTGACATAAGGAATGAAGTTATTTTTAATACATTTTCCAACAAATACTTTTTATTTGGAAGATAGGAGAAAATTACCTTACCAAATTGTACTTGAAATTTTAATGTGTGTTATGCTCTATAGTAGACCATAGATTTCTATAGTAGTGGTATTTTTCAATAGGTTTTGTCTAATCCTAAAAAAATTCTTTAGGATTTTTAAGAGAGTATTTAAATATTGTAGGATATTTTAGGTAATTTCTTGTGTTATTATTGTAATTTGATAGGAGACCATAATTATCTTCATACTCATGGTTTTGTTAACTTAGATATAGTAGGTGATGTTGATAGGAGAATATCCAAAAAAATATTATATGTTTACTTTATTTGGTTGCAAAATCATTTGGATGTGTAAGAAACATGTGATCACTTTGTTGACTATAGAGGGAGGATAAGTATATGGTAGAAAATTATGGAAGGGTAAACTTAGAAAAGGTGCAAATTATGGAATATTTTGTAAATGCATTAACCATACTCATGAGAAAAAATGTTTAGATGGTTTTGAAAGTAAATGGGCCTCTCAATCATTGGTAATTAGATTTTAGTACATTGATGAGTTTCCCTTTTTCTCTTGAAAGGTTTCTAAAAATTCAGAGAATGTTGGGAAAATTTATTTCAAGGTAACATTCCTAATGTCCATTTTAATCTATTTTGTTTACAATCACTATTTTGTCTTCCATTGATTTTATCTTCTTGTGAGACATTTGATGCCTTGTTTGGAGGCTTACTCAATTTCATCATTAGTGATATTTTTTCATATGAGAAGGTAGGAATCTTAACTTTAAGTGTCATGTTTTGGCCATTTTTTAGCCTCTTGTGATGTGTGTAAGGTTAACATTAGGGGAATTACATATGACAAATTATAAAAAATTTAAGAGGGAGGTTACATTTTAACTTTTATCAACATTGTAATAAGTTTGGACACCTATCACATAGCATCTTTGAATAGGTTGAATGAGGATAAATTTGGGCACTCAAGTTTTTGTTGAAAAATATTATATTTTATGAAAATTAAATGTTGCAAGGAATATAGATAAAAAAAATCTTGGAGGATCTTTTTCCAAGGGGGAATTAGAATTTGATATCTTGGTTTGGGAAATATACCTCCTTTGCTACTGCTAATAATTTTCCAAACCATTTATGGTTTATAATTTGAACTCTTGCTTATTTTCTTGGTTCTTGGAGTTGTAGTTTCAGAAAATAGTTTGAAGTAAAAATATGCTTCCAAAATGTTGAAATTACTCTATATTTGAATGGTGGTCAAATTCTTATATAAAAAATTGTGAACATACAATTTTACTATAATCCTTTATTTATTTTACAATACATTGTGCAAGTCTTGGAGTGTGGGGTATTTCTTCTCAAATGTTTTTCCCATGCAAATTAATATATTATGATTCCATTATTTATTTTTCTATGACACATGTTTCTCTATGTTTTTTAATTAGTGTAATAATTTATTTACACTCACCTTTCTTCTTTATAAATGCAACTATTTGTAGATATGGTTATGATTAATTATTCTCTAAATTTTAAGAAAAAATTGCATAAGAGTGAGATATTGTTCCATAAAGTGGTGTAAAAATTGGAGAAAGAGGTGGCCTTTCTCATTGATAAAAGACATATCCATTTAGAATAAATAAAATTGTATACTTTCTTAGATCCACCACTCTCATTTAGGGTAGCTAATAAAATCTTGGAATACCATTGTACCTTATCCTCTCCCTTCCATAAGATACTAAAAAATAAAGGTTTAGAAGCTAGTAGAAGTACATTAATAAAAATCCTAAAAATGATGCTCATAATAAAGTTGACAAAATAAAGAGGATGGCATGAAAGAACTAGAGAAAATTTTAGATCATCATCCATTTTTTTTTGGATATTATTAATAACACATAACTCAACTATAAATATAATCCTAGAGCAAAGGCAATTAGATTGTTTAAGGTGTATGAGTGGGAGAAACATACTAGAAAAGGAACACTTGGTGGCATAATAGTAACAAAAGAGATACTCCAAAAAGAAATGAAGGGAAATAAATGAAAACATCTAGAAGAAATCATTAGAATTGAAGTAACCTTTTCCAAAAAAAATATCTAGTTGATAAAATCATAAAATCTCTACAAATGAGCTTAAAAAGAGAGAAGGAAATAAAATAATAATAAAAGAATATAAAAAGAGAAAAAATAAAACTCACACAAAATGTTATTACAACATTCTAGCCCCTTAGATGATGATGAAGGGACTCCAAAAGAAACTATATCATAGTAAAGAGAAAGGAAAGAAGTGGTAGAATAAAATTATCAAATACATATTCTAATTGAACATAAATACTCTAGGTTTTTTCTATAGTCATGAGACTACACGAAGTTGCTAAGTATTATCTTTTGCTACCACAACCAAAAAGGAAATAAAATTACAATAAATGAAAAGATTCATTTCTATAAGTTCATATGTAATAAATCAAATATCTAGAAGATTATAAGATAGAAATATCACTAAAAAATAAGGGACAATGTTAAAAAATAAGGTGGCTATAATAGGAGTAGAAGATTATAAGATAGAAATATCACTAAAAAGTGAAGAAATGGAGAAGGTGGATAGGGTCTTGGACCTCTCAACAAAAATGATCCAAGTAAAATCTCATCAAGGTTAAGATATAAGAACAAAGAATAGGGTGTATGCTTTGACAATGAATCTTAGAAAAGAAAATTGAAAATTGAAATTATATTGGGAAGCTATTCTAATAATATAAACTACCTGTATCATAGTGAATCAAACTATGTAACTAAAAGCAAAGTCTCAAGACATCATTTTATTGCACCTCCACCTTATACATAAGATACACATTAGAAAATAAAAAAAGGATAAGTACTAATAAAAATTCATGAGAGGTTGGAAACTCCACTCTTAGCCCATCCACTTCTACATATAGCCATATGAACTCTCCTTCCAAATTAGGTATCTCTCAAATATATTCATCCTACCTCCAAATGATAGGATTAAATATCCTAAAAAAACTACATTTGATTTCCCTATTCTTATATTTTTCCCTCTATGAACCCTCCTCCATCCCTTAGAAGGCCCTCCATCTCTACCTCCCTCAAAAAATTTATCGCCTTACCATTATCACCTCCACCTCCTCAATTTCCTCCATATCTCTCATCTCCATCCACATCTCATCCACCATTACCTCCTCCATAGCTCCCTCTTACTATGGACCACCTTTGTTTCCTCTCCATCTCCCTCTACTATCAAAACTCCTATTAGCCCTCCTCTGAATGATCTCATTGAGTCTAAGCTCTACAAATAGTAAGTCTTTTTATTCATATACTCTCCCATGCAGATTGATATAGTTCTACCACCCTTCCATCCACCACGTTAGCCATCACAACCCAAGATAGTATTTGGTGGCTCCACTATCACTCCACCATCACTACGTAATCAAATTGTTCTCTTAACAAAGAAGCCTTTTATGTCACATAGGAAAAAAGTATAGTCATATTGGGATGTCCTAGTGAATCTCAAACTACTGTAGTATTCAATACAACTACTACAATTCTATGATGTAATCCTACTATCCAACCAAGTATAACTCAATCAAAATAAGGCCCATGTGATCATCCTTAGCCACCCAAGCCTCTACTCCCCTTTTATGGTCTACATACAATATCTTGAGGTATCAACTCATACAACATTTTCTAAAATTATATATCACTAGCTACCTAAACTTTACTCCCTATCATATTTACCACCCATATCTATAAAGATATTGTGGATACCTAATATTATGCATGATCTGTAGCTAACCCATAGAAACATGCTTATAGGCCCATACTTGTAGTAGTATCACAAAAATAACCAACTATAATTTACTTTATAACTATGCTATCATGAATGGACCCCACACAAAATAATGCCCATCCTCCAAGATAACCAACGTGCACTATGAGAACCCTAATTGAAATACAAGTTTTTCTTTCTAGGTTGTAATAGACCATTGGCAAGACCCATCAACACTAGTGGTATCTCCACCACTAATCTTAAATTTGAAAACATATATAAATCCAATCATATCTCCTATAGTAGGATAATTTTCCATTGATTCATTGCTCCATCAATATTTACATCTATGCATCACTCTAGTACACAATATCCCCATCAATTTTGATCTGAGATCTACCAAAGATCCTCTAGTGTTGCTACCATATTGCCTATTAGGAGATGAAATATTTTCATCTCTAAATTCCATCTCTTAGGAAAAGAAATTTGCATTTCTTAATTTTCTTGGATCTTATGAATCATATTGACATCTTATAGCTTCAGTATCATTAGGAACTCTCAATACTCATCACCAAATCATTGTACCAAATTTTCATCACACCTAATCACCAATGTCACATCATGAAAATTAGTAATTGTTCCAACAACCATCACATGTCATTAGCAACCCATTTACTCTAACATTTGTTATCCTTTTCTTATTAGTCTATATGCTACTTTTAATAGCACACTTGGTCTTTTCCTTTTGTAGATGCTTTGACTTTAGTACATACACCAATATAAATATTCCCTTGTGTAGATGTCATTTTCATATCACAAAATTACATATGTGTAAAAACTCATGTAGGTTTCCCATGTAAGGAATCTTTAATGTATTGGATGACAATCAAGACAAGTTTTGAGTCAAATTTAGGTTTGGGTAATGACCTTGTTTGATAAGGTAGAAATCGTAATAAAATATAAAAATGTCCCTAACATAAAGGTATAGCACTAAAATAATATTGTATAAGAGGGAAAGCATGATGCCTTTGATTTAGGCATAGATTCTATGAGGTGGGTGAAGGTATAATTTTAATAATATAAGGATATAGAAATGAAAGAAAAAAAACTAATGGGAAAGTATTCTACTCTATAATGTAAAGATGTGGAAGTGAATTTTAGCATGAAATGGGGAAAGAAAGATTTCCCCAAAGGGTAACTCAAAAAATATGATTTGGGAATGTATGATTAAAATTAAGCTCTGAAAGTGTGATTTAGTGAGATAGGCTAAAAATGTGATTTTAAAAAGTATGATCTACCAATGTAAGCAAGATATAACAATATGAGAATAAAAGAGAATAGCTAAATTTTAAAGACTAAGCAACAAGCATGAGAAAATGTATATAATGGAAAGTAATAAGTGAACACAAGAGAGCAACACTAGCAAAGGGGAAGGTCTATAAAACCACAACTAAATAAGGATGAGAAGAAATAGGAAAATAGAAACAAGAACTTAGGTAGAAGTGGAAACCATGTAGGAGTCAAAGATAAAGGTGAAAGATAAATTGAAGACAGGAATAAAGAGTGTCACACAAGCATGGGAGGAAATGTTGATTTTCTAGCTCGAAAGGTGGGATGTGGAGTTTCTTTAAAGCAAATCAAGTTGGATTTTCAGCAACAACAGATTTTTTATTCTTTAATAGAATGTTTTCAAGTTTGTGGGATTGGGATAAACCAAGAGTGATTTTATGTGTGATTTAAAGCCAAAGAATGCAAATAAAGTTTCTTTTCTTGCACGCTAAATAAAACAGCTAGGCTATATATATGTAAGATTTTTGTAGCAAACTTGCATTGTATTTTTGAAAGAAAATTTTGTCGCTAGGCTAAATAGAAAATCCAACATTTGCAGGTTTTTCCACGCACTAGGGTTTCCTAGGTATATTTGTGTTATTGTCTATTGTGATTGGATTCTTGTTATTTTTGCTTAGACTGTTATTAGCTGTTAATTAACCTAGTGTGTTAATTGTTATAAATAAGATATTTGATTATATTATGTGAATTTATTGTGCAATTATTCTATAGCTGGGTTATGAGGAATTAACATGGTATCAGAGCACTAAACTCTGAATATGAAGCCAAGATTTGTGATGTAGATTTCAAGAAAGAAAAAAAGATTTTTTTCTCCAGTTTTTTGTGGCTATGCAAACCAGTTTTCAATACAAGGATAGGCTTGAGGGTGCGTCTAACTTATTGCAATGAAAGTTTTGGATTACATCTATTCTCAAGAAGAACAAGTTGTGGATCTATACTAGTACAAAAGTGACATCACCAAAAAATGATCTTGTTGCTTTAGATTCGCATGAAGTCAAAGAGGCCAAGGCTCAGAGGATTATCCTGGATGGAGTAAGAGATCATTTAATTCCTCATTTATCAGGGAAGGGCACTTCTAAGGAGATGTGGGACATTCTCACACAACTTTATCAGAGTGATTATCAGAGTCATAAGATGATGCTCAAGGAAAAATTGCATAGTAGCAAGATGTCCAAAGGTGAGAGTCTGAACTCTTACTTGTCCAAGTTAACACAGGTCAGGGATGAGCTTGCTGCTATTGGAGAGATGATTTATGAAGATGAGTTGGTGTGTATAGCCTTGAATGGTTTTTTGAAGCACTGGGAAGTGTTTGTCAAGTGTGTTGTTGATAGAGATCAGCTACCTAATTGGGAAAGACTTTAGGATAATTTTGTTTAGGAGGAGATCTGTGAAGGTGCTCATCGAGGAGATCAGATGAGGAAGGGTCAAGATGAAGAAAATATTGCTCTTACAAGCAAGGGTAAGAAGAATTCCAATAAAGAGAAAATGAAAGGTTCTTATTCCAATAGTGGGAAGAAGAAATATTTAAGCAAGATAAAATGTTTTTTCTGCCATCAGATGGGTCACTATGCTAGTCAATGTCTGAATAAGAAAAATAAGGACAAGTAGAAGAAGCAAGTTGCTGCTACAATAGAGGTGAACGAGTTTGCATCACAATTTGAGTGAGTTTTCACTCATTTCCTATCTCTCAAGTTCATTTGCTAACATGGTATGGTATATTGACAGTGGAGATTCTTGCCACAAGATAGGAGTCAAAGAATGTTTCACCAAGTTGGAGGAGAAGAAGCTAGATTTCTAGATATTGAGCTCGAAGACAATGCCAAGTACCATGCAATTGGTATTGGCACCCTCAAGTTTCAGAGGGAGCCTGGCAAACCCTTGTTGGTGGAGGATGTGTTGTATGTCCCTAGCATGACAAAGAATTTAAATCTTATATTCTACTTTGGAAAATAAAGGTTACATAATGACCTTTGAGAGAGGAAAATTCTATATTCGTCCCAAGGATTCCAAGGTTGCAAAAGTGATTGGAGTCAGGCATGGTAGCTTGTTTCAGTTATAGTTTGAGCTAGCACATGCATTGGTAAGTAGCTGTAATGGGCTAGGAGAATTGTGGCACAGGAGGATGGCTCACCTTCACCATCGAGCACTTAATATTATTAAGGAAATAGTGACAGGGCTGCCTGAGATGAAGACAAAAATGCATGAGGTGTGTAAGGGATGCACTCTTAGGAAATATGCCAAGACCAATTTTCCAGGCAGTGACACTAGATATAAAGGTATTTTGGATCTCGTACACTCAGATGTGTGTGGGCCTATGTCAACAACATCCTTGAATGGATATGAGTATTATGTTACTTTCATTGATGATTTCTCCAGGAAGACGTTGATATATTTCATGAAGAATAAAGATGAGGTCTTTAGTAGGTTCAAAGAGTTTAAGGCTCTCGTGGAGAACCAAATAGGGAGGAAGATCAAGATACTAAGGTTTGATAATGGAGGTGAGTATACCTCAAATTCCTTCAAATATTTTTGTGCTTAGGAAGGTATCAAGAAAGAGTTGACAGTTTCATACAACCCTTAGCAAAATGGGGTTGTTGAACGAAAAAATAGGGCTATAGTTGGAGTAGCCAAGGCCATGCTTCATGATCAAGATCTTCCTTCATTCTTATGGGCATAAGCTTGCAATACAGTTGTGTATTTTTAGAATAAGAGTCCTCACAAAGTGTTGGGAAAGTTGACTCCAAAAGAGGTGTTCACTAGTAAGACACTAGATTTGGGGCACATTCACATATTTGAATGCCTTGTGTATTGTCACATTCCTGTTGAGAGAAGAACCAAGTTGGAACCCACTGCAAAGAAGGGAATCCTTGTTTGGTACAATGAAAATTCTAAGGCTTATTGGGTTTACATTCTTTCTCTTAGGAAAATAGTGGTTCATAGAGATGTGAAGTTTGAGGAAGAGAGGGCTCTTCAGAAGTTTGGAAACTTGATGAATGAGGAGGAGCAATCACCCACAGTTGAGGCAACACAAATTCCTCAAACTTTAGTCATGCAAGATAGAGAGCAAAGCAAGTAGGCTGAGTAGGTTGATCAGAAGGAGGAAAAAATAATTCCTCAACCTCAGATTCCTATTACCGAGAAGAGGAGAAATAGGGTAGCTGAGCAGACACTAAGAGAGGCTCAAGAATATCTAGGTGATCCTTAAGATTCAGTTAGACAAAGAAAGGATCTTAGGCGTTATTCTGACTATGTGACACTTATGAGTGAATTAATTGAAGTAGAGCCTTCCATCTTTTAGGAGGCACCAAAGCACCAAGTGTGGAGAGATGCCACAGTGGAAGAGTATTCTTCCATCTTGAAGAATAGTGTGTGGGAGGTAGTACCATGACCAAAATATAAGTCTGTGGTGGGCTCAAGATGGTTGTATAAGATTAAGCATGCTGCAGATGGTAGTGTGGAAAATTTCAAAGCCTGGTTTGTGGCTAAGGGGTTTTCTCATAAGGAGTCGACAATGACGAGACCTTCACTCGAGTAGTCAGGTAATCATCCATAAGAGCTATCATTTCTATAGTAGCACATATGGGTTGAAGGATTCACCAGATGGATTTAAAGACGACCTTCCTCAATGGAGTGATTGAGGAAGAGATTTACATATATCAACCAAAAGGATTTGAAGCACATGGGAGAGATTCTCATGTATGCAGGCTGAAAAGAGCGCTGTATGGACTCAAGTAGGCTCCCAGGGCATGGTATTCATGTATTGACAGTTACTTGCAGTGTGTGGGCTTCATCAAAAGTGAGGCAGATCTAAACCTGTACTATGTTCAGGTGAAGGGTGAAATTCTTGTATTGGTGTTATATGTTAATGACCTATTTCTCACAAGGTTAGAGGAGCTCATAACACACTGCAAGTGGGATCTTGCAAGAGAGTTTGAAATGAAGGACTTGTGGTTGATGCACTACTTTTTGGGATTGGAGTTGTGGTAGAAATAGGGAGAGATCTTCCTTGCACAAGGGAATTAATTAATTGATATCTTGAAGTGATTTAGGATGGAGAACTGTAAGCCCATGTCAATGTCACTTGTGACCAATTGGAAGAATATGGATACTTCCAGATCAGAGGTAGTGGACCCAACTTTATACAAATAGTTGATAGGCTCTCTTATGTATCTGTTCAACACCAGGCCAGACATTTGTTTTGCAGTGAACTCACCTATTCAATTTATGGTGGAACCTAAATGTGTACACTAGATAGCTGTGAAGCATGTTTTGAGATATATCTAAGGCATAGTTGATTATGGGTTGAAGTATCTTCAGTAGGATAGAATGAAGCTTGAGGGTTTTACTGATGCAGATTGGGCAGGCAGTACAGCTGATCAGAAGAGCACTTTAGGGTGTAGTTTTAGTTTGGGATCAGGAGCAATCTCTTGGTATAGTAGGAAATAGAAGTCAGTTGCACTAAGTTTTGTAGAGGCTGAGTATATGGCAGCCAGTATGGCTACATGTGAGTCTATCTGGCTTTGAAAACTTCTAGTTGGGCTATTTGATCAGGAGTTGCATCCTATAGTCATTTACTGTGATAATAATCCAGTGTTTCATGACAAGTCAAAGCACATTGAGATCAAGTACCACTTCATTAGAGATTGTGTGGAGAAGGGGATAGTGAAGCTCCATTAAATTCCTACAAATGAACAAATAGCAGATATCCTGACGAAGGCCTTGGTGAAGAGTAGGTTTGAATTCTTCAAGGACAAGTTGGGTGTTGTGTAGAACACATTCCTCGCTAAGAGGGAGTGTTGATTTTCTAGCTTGAAAGGTGGGATGTGGAGTTTCTTTAAAGAAACTCGAGTTGGATTTTTAGCAACATATTTTTTATTCTTTAATAGAATGTTTTTGAGTTTGTGAGGTTGGGATAAAACCAAGAGTGGTTTTATGTGTGATTTAAAGCTAAATAATTCAAGGGAAGTTTCTTTTCTTGCACACTAAGTAAAGTATCTGGGCTCTATATATGTAAGATTGTTGTAGCAAACTTGTGTTATTTTTTTGAAAGAAAAGTTTGTTGTTAGGCTGAATAGAATATCCAACATTTGTAGGTTTTTCCCTGTACTGGGGTTTCCTGGGTATATCTATGTTATTGTCTATTTTTTATTGGATTCTTCTTTTTTCTTCCACTA
Organism: Sequoia sempervirens; assembly: GCA_007258455.2. NCBI lineage: Eukaryota > Viridiplantae > Streptophyta > Pinopsida > Cupressales > Cupressaceae > Sequoia > Sequoia sempervirens. The sequence continues at coordinate 89,154 of VDFB02347706.1, read as the reverse complement.
TTCTTAGTTGTTAATTAACCCAGTGTGTTAATTGTTATAAATCAGATATTTGATTATATTCTATGAATTTATTGTGTAATTAATCTGTAGTTGGGTTATAAGGAATTAATAGGAAATGTGTCAAGCAAAGAAAAAGATGGAGAATAAATTGCTTCAATTTGGGTATGAGAAAGCATGAAATAGGATATGTGAGGCACAACAAGCATTTGGTAGATGTAAGAATGTAAAATACAAAAAATAAATATGGGTATGTAGTCAATGAGGGATCTTAGGAATCAACAAACAATTTTGAGAGGTTCAACGATTAAATCTCAAAATTTTCATGATTATCTTCATTTGACATATCACCATTGTCCTGTCCCAATAGAAATCATCAAATTTATCTTATGGCTTTACACTTCTTCTTTTTTATTGTTTGCTTGATCTATTTTATGTATCTCTTGTTGATGAGCTGGTTATAAATTAGGTGGTTTCTCTTTTATTTCATGTGTAACTTCACCATGGGATTCGTTATGATGAATATGGCCAATCACTTGATGCACATCATTTGCTTCCATATGAATATGAGTATGCTCAACACAATTTATATCTGATATATCTATGCAATTTTAAACTTTATTTTTGAACATGAAGCATGTACCAATAATCTATCTATTCAATGATAACTACAAAAGTATTGACCTATATGTGATGTAAATGTAAACATATTTATTGGGTTAATCAAGAATAAGGAAACAAATTTATGTTACAAGAGTTGTTCTAATAGCAAGTATGGAATCTTTTCTAGTGTAATGAATTTTAGATATGTTTGTGTGATAGCATGCATTATGATCATCATTATATACATTCTCATTATCCCCATTTCTGAAATATAATAATGATATTAACTCATAATAAATGTTAAAAATATAATAGTACAAAAGTGGATCTTTAATAAAAAAATATCACACATACACATGAACTTACAATTCTTATAAGATGCAAAACAGTTGACCAACCAAAATCTGACTTTAAATAATATATTAATTTATCTTTAAAAATATCTCTTATGAAAAAGTATAAAATGAGTTTTATATCAAGAATCACTTGCTCTATCGAGAGCACAACAATTAGTCAAGTCATGGTTGTTAAGGTGGAAGTATTCAAAGACTTTTTAAGGTTTCTATAATTTAACTACCTTTAGTAATTGTTGAAAGTCTAGTATGAGCTCTTTAAGTGTTTGGCGTGTAAAGGAATGCAAACTTTAATTAGGGTTAATGAAATGCAATTGAATAAGTCAATAAACCTAGATTAATATTTGGGGCTAATTTGAGTGCATTTATATTTAATTATTAATTTATTTATTTTTTGATAAAAGGAACGGAAACTATATATATTATATTATATTTAAAAAAGAGTAGTACATATATCACCAAAATAGGCCAAATTGCCAGATCAGTTTAGAAGTTCCATACTATCCATCTACCAGCATCCAAATCAAACTACTAAATAGAAATACATTGCAACATAATAAACCCAACATAATACTACTATCCCCTTCAAAGTACTACCATATTAGATCAACAACTACATTGTAGCATAATTAACCCAGCAAAATACTACTATCCCCATCAAAGTACTACAATATTAGAGTATCAAAATGAAACTCGTAACAAAACTAGCAATATCCAAAAAACTAGGAATTTACTCCTCCATGCAATCTTCTCCACGAACTGAATTCTCATCTTGCCCCTCTGAAATCTCTTGCAGGCACCTTTCCTAAGTGAAGAAATCATAACCAAACTGGGGTTCTTTTCCATTACTCTCAACATGAAGAATCTGTGCCCTTGCCACATAACTATCAGAAGACCCAGCAACATTTATCTCTACCAATTGATGCTCAACTAAAAGACCAACACCATTATCCTTTGCAAATTAAAACCTGACTAAATACCTAGCAACATTTATCTCTACCAAATGATGCTCGACTGAAAAACCAGCAAAATTATCCTTAGAAAATTGAAACTTGACTGAAGAACCAACACCATTTTCCTTTGGAACATCATTTCCAACTAGTAATAGCTCAAACTCTTCATTTTATAGAACAGACACTGTAGCACCTTCCTCTAAACCAATAAGACCTAGGTTTGGAGATGGGTGAGGATTGTGTTCACAGAGAAAAGATATGGCATAATATTTCTCCTTGATATCAAAACTCACTGTGACACACATACGTTTATAATTTCTCCTTAATTCCTTAAGAAGGATATCATCATTTCTGAGCTGTAGAGATAATCTTATGGCCTTAAAATTTTTATTAAAACCTAACCTAGAATTAACATATTCTCTAGGAAATAAGCCACCCAGATACACATCACCAACAAAGATATTATAACCTTGAACAACTTGCAATAAAGCATCATCATCAAGAATTTGAGGCTTGAAAAACTTAGTGACAATTAGTTCCAGCTCAACTAGTGACTGGAGGAGGTCCAAAATATTAGACAAGAACACATAAAGAACCTGGGAAGGGAAAATTAGATGATGAGCTCTAGGGATTTTTAATTCAAAGCCAAGAACTGAGTGTACCAACTCCTCAACCCTAGGACACTCAATTTGGAAGATCATCACCAGATTTTCATGGGAAAGATTATCCTCAAAAGGATGTTCCCTTAGCTTGACTGGACAACAAAATCTGAAATTCCATGGTTAGGACAACATTTTTCCAGAATTCAAAACACAAATCTTGCATCCCATCGCTCTCCAAAGCCCTTCAGTTTTTATGAGTGAAATAAAAAATTGTTCACCGCCTTTTAAAGCCAAAATGAATGGGAATATGTTAATCATGATGAATAGAATGCAAAAAATTAATAAGCACCAGAGAAGCATGTCGACTTGTGTGAATCGATCTCTTGTACAAAGCTCATTAATAAGCCATACAATGGAAATAATATAAGGTACTACAAAAATAGATCTTGTTTAAGAAGAAAACTAGCCTGATGAATAGGTGTCCCAGTTGATGTACTTCAAGGCAGATCTTGGCTAGCTCAAAATCCATTCTCCATGTGACTAATTAACCCAACTTGGGAATATTAAAAGGTAAGCATCATTAGACATTATGCTTAGCAGCCAATTTAGAGGTCATGGAGATACAACATAAGTGATAAGACGTCTTAAACATCTCAGTTTGTAGAGCCCACCTCACTATATCATGATTATCTCAAACTGTATTAGTACACATTTCTTTTCAACAATGAGCTACACACTCGAACAAATGTTGCCATGTTGAATATTGACTTTTCCAATGTGGATGATGATTCATGCATGCATAACACCTCTTATAATTGACCTTCTTAGTCAACCGAAATCACCTACCTTTTATATTTTAAATGAACTTTAAAATATGCTTCAATGAAGGAATTGCAAACTGAATACAATTATTCCTTTCCATTTAAAAATCATGATGCTAAGCCAAAGGAGGACAAGTTGCCAACAATTTGCATTGAATATGCAGAAACTTAGATAGATCCTCATTTTTTTTTAATGATAATAGACTCTTGTTGATCACAAGTCAGGTTTTCCAGACCATCTGCTACCCTATTTCCTTCACGATATATGTGGGAGAGGTGGATGTCTTCAAATGTTACTAATATATCCCATATTTTCTAAAGAATATACCTTATTTTCCAATTACAATACTCTTTGTTTTACATGCATTGATTAGGAAGAGAGAATCACCCTCCACATGTAATTTATTGATTTTGAAATCCTTTGCCAAAGAGACACTTGCTAATAGAGCTTGAAATTCTACCATGTTATTAGTACAATAATTTAAATGTGTTGCTTTGGCTGCTAACAAAGATCCCTTTGAATCTCGGATACAACATCCAGCTCCAAAGACACCAAGATTTCCACGTGAAGCTCCATCAAAGTTAAGCTTGTAAAAGGACGAGCTTAGTGGAGTCCATTTCACATTGCTTCTATCCACTTTAACAAAATTTGGGCATGGGACCCCTTGAAGTGGCAAAAAAATGTGTTTCTAGTGATTTAGAATGCCATTATCCCAATTGGTATATAATGCAAATACTGATTTATAATTTCTAACATAAGAATTGCAAACTTCAAAAATTGACTTTTATAATTTCTCTTTGATTCTCTGAACTGAGATAGTCTGGCTGTTAAAAATAAATTTGTTTCTTTCCATCTAGATTGACTAGATTACCAGAGATGGAGCAACTAACCAAATGCATGCAAACAATGCAGATTTATAAAGAATTGGCCAACTGGTAAATATGTCCCAAAGAGAGTTGGGTAACAGGAAATAAACATTTAGTTTCATCATAATAAAAGTCCATACCTCATAAGCCACTGGATGAGAGATAAATAAATGATCAACTATTTCATCTTCCTCTGTACATAAAACACATTTGAAGGTTCTTGCTATTCCAAATTTCTCCAATCGATCACTTGTAAGAATATAAATGATTCTTAGATGGTGCCCACAACAATTTTTCTGGAGAGTGAGAAAGTTAAACATTTATGTTCTTCAAAATATCTGATAGCACTTGCTTCTGAGAATCTGATAAAGAGGTGTTTGTTAAATCCTTCCATTTAACTAGGCTTGTCAACGGGTCAGAAGAAGCAACATGTAGTCCTTTAAAAACTCACCCCAAGTTGGAGAAAGAACATTTTTTAACTAATTGCACATCTTGATTCAAATTAAGTGGTGGTATGCCATTCCAAGAGTCTTTCCAGAATAAAACTTGATCCCCACTATGGACTTCCCATGAAAGAAAAGGCCTAATAACATCTCGACAAGCTAGAATGAAGTTCCACATGATAGATCCTCCTGTAGGATTTGAAATTGTGAATATCCTAGATGGGTTTTCATTGTCCAAATATTTACTTTACATCAGCTTACAACATTTAAGATCTGGCCTAGCATACATTTTCTAGACCAATTTAGCTCCTAGAGCCATATTCCTTGCAGACAAGTTATGTAGGCCTACTCTACCACTTGACTTATCAAAACACATGCTTTCCAAAGAGACTAAGGGAAGCTTATTTTTTTCATCAAGATTTCCCATCCACAAGAATTCTCTTATAATTTTTTCAATTTGATGAATTATACTTTTCAGAGCTTGCAAAACTGTCAAAAAATAGTTTGGAATAGAAGCTAGAATAGATTTAATAAGCATAATTCTACCAGACAACGTAAGTCATCTTGCTTTGAAAGAAATTATGCTCACTCTTATTCTATCTATAATCTTATTCCAAAACAAAGACTTATTAGAACCCATAAAGAATGGTAAGCCCATATATGAATAGGGAAGCTCCACTCTTTGAAAACCTAGAATTGAAGTCAACTTATTTGCTATTGCTACCTTGGTATTGAAAACATATACCTTTAATTTGGTAGCATTAATTTTCTTCCCTGAATCCATGGAGTACTTTTCCAACAACAATTTAACTTGATTTGCTTCTGCCAAAGATGCCTTCCTGATCAACAATGTGTTATCTACAAATAGTGAATGGGTACCTATAATATTTGTGTTAAGAATTGTAACCCCTTGCCATAAACCTTGAAGGTGAGCTTTGTGGATTGATTTTTTGAGAGCTTCCACCATAAGGATGAAGAGCATAGGGGATAATGAATCCCCTTGTCTAACTCCTTGGGAAGATAAAAAAGAAACCCACTGGTGATCCATTGATAAACACTGAGAATTTTGCTCCAGAAAGACAGGATAGGACCCACTTGCACCATTTATTACTGAACCCAAATTGTTTGAGCACTTGGATTAGGAATTCACAACACACTCTATTGTATGCCTTCATCATGTCCAACTTTATGATAAATGATGGAGTGGTAGAGGTTTTGATAGAATGTAAAACTTCATGGGCCATAATGGCACCTTTTGTTGTTTCCATTCTCGGAACAAACCCACCTTGTTCGGGTGATACAAGCTTGGATATGAGAGGTTGGAGTCATAGATAAATAGCTTTAGTGAAAATTTTATACATTGTGTTACATAGGGATATTGGCCTAAACTCAACAAAAGACTTTGGATTCTTTACTTTTGGAATTAAGACAATGTGAGTTGTATTAAAATGTTTTAATACTTTCCTATTCCTTCTTGATTCTTCTAAAGAGAGGAATACATCAATACCAACAAACTCCCAAAAATTTTGAAAGAAAAAGAGATGTAAACCCATCCAGGCTAGGAGCTTTATTAGGCTATATGGAAAAAACTACACCTTGAACTTCATCCAAGGTGAAAGGTTTCAAAAGATTCTCATTATCCTCCCTTGTGACCAAAGATGGAATAGCATCTAATAAGTTACTTGCATCAGTGGGGGATGATGAAGAGTTATTGTTTGAAGCTGACAGAAGGGATGAAAAGAACCTTATAGCTTCTTGTTGAATTTCTTCCTCTTTCACTAGCTCTTGACCTAATACTGCATGTTGAATTTTGAAGATTGAATTGTGTGACTTTTTTATCTATAGAGAAGCATGAAAAAACTTGGTATTTCTATCACCCTCTTTCAACCATAGCTCGTGAGACCTCTGCTTCCAATACACTTCCTTCCTGGCAACTAACTCTGCCCATTCTTCTTGTAAATACTTTTGTTTATCATACAAATTAGCATCTAAACCTTGATTGATGATTTCATCATTTATATCTGACAATTCGTTAAACACCCTTTTCTTTTGTTTGAAAACATTTTTGAAAAAAATTACATTCCAGGTTTTAATCTTCTTTTTAATATACTTCAACTTATGAGCTAATTGAAAACACCTTGATCCTGCCACAAAAGGAGAAAAATTCCACCATTGATTCAGTAAAGGCATGAATAGGGGTTGTCAAAGCCACATTCTTTCAAACTTAAAAGATGACTTCTGACTCTTAATTTGAGTATGAGTTTCTATGGACAGAGAAATGGAAAAATGATCATAATGGGATACTGACATAATTTCTGACAACAATATTTTCCTAGTTCCATGCCAATTGGATGAAGCAAGAAAATGATCTAATCTCTTAGCTATATGAAGAAAACCCTTTCTCCTATTCGTCCACGTAAACTAACCCTTTACAAGTATAATGTCAGTGAGGGAATTATCAGAAATGAAAGTCACAAAATCATCTATAACCTTTTGAGGAGGAATAATACCACCTTTTTTCTCCTACATACTAACAATAGCATTAAAATCACCTACAACAATTACTTTATCCATTCTTATTCCATCCAAAATTGTTGTTATCCATCCCTAAGATGTTTTTTGTCATTCGTGGTCATTGGAGCATAAACATTTAACAACTAGAAGTGCAAGTCAAACTGTGAAAATTTAAACAGTTGCCAATGCTTGCCACTATTTATATCCTCAATTTGAAGTTGTTTATTCTCCCATAATACAATCATGCCCCCTGAAGCTCCTTGAGCAGGTGTATGAAAGGACTTCCATTTTCTCCATTTTTGCACTAACAACTGATAAATTTGATTTGAAGGTTTAGTCTCTTATAACATAATTACTTCTACTCCACAAGCTTCTAGATGTTGCTTGCTTAGAGCTCTCTTGTCAAAGGCATTAATGCCCCTGACATTCCATGACAAGATCCTCATTGGTATTGAGGAGAGAAATATGCCCTCCTCGGTCATTTATTTGTAGAACATGTCATTGTGCTATCCAGAGTTGATTGAACACCTGATGCTATTTCTTCTTTTAATTTTTTCATGTGATATTTTCTTCCCCTTTTACGTGGAATCTTAGTAGAAGGAATTTGGGCACTAGGAGTTCGAGAGATTCCCAAAGTTTTAGAATTGTCAAAGCTTTCTTCTTTCCTCTCTTGAGGCTCCAATTGTTCATCATTCACCAGAATTTGTTGTATAGATTGATGCTCCTCAATTACTTTAGTCTGGGGACTTTGAGACAACTGCTTACTAATAGTGTTTTGAGGATAAATCATATTGAAGGAGTCCAATTAGAACTCATGTCTCCTTCTTCAACTTCATCCAAGTAAATAAATCTATCCAAATATTTAAGTGGGGATGCATTGTTAGTACCATGAGTTTCTTTAAGGATTTCATCAGCAAGCCATTCAATCATTTTAGAGCCCTCATAAATTAATTGTTAAATATTAATATTTCAAAATTAATTGAAAAATTATATTGTTTATTTTTATAATTAAAGAATGTATGTTGTTGATAAAGATCTTATAATTTTTTTTATTTTTATATCGAATGTGTACTTTTTCATTTATTGAATATTCAATTTTTGTGATGATCATGTGTACTATTTGGGGTTGAGTTTAGTAGTCTAGGATATGTTTTTGATATGTGACTCTAAGATCAACCTCATGACTACAAAAATGATATTGAGTGGGCAAGTAATATGGGTATGCAAATTCCACTAGTACATTTTTTCACCATTTGGAGGTACAACTAAACTATAATACGATCATACATTTCAAAGCATGTAGCACATGCAAACATAAGTGTAAAGTACATACTTAGACATCAAATTATACAATGTGATTCTATTTTAAGTAATGGAACCTAGAGAATATGATTTTGTAGGTATATCATTTAGGATGCACTTTCTAGTGTATTGTTCAACAAAGATAGTAGCCATGCCATGAGTTGCTTCAATCTCAGAAGTGAAAATAAACTACAAAACAAGATCTTGCTTAACTATCTAAGAAATAGGAAAAAATCAAAGGAGCAAGGTTAGTAAATTTTAGTTGTTCAAAAAATTATAATGATGTATTGGGCTCAATGGCCATGGGATGACAAGGCATCTAAAGCATATGGCATTTCATGGATTGATGATTTGTCTACTCATGTTAATGAGTCTTCTTAGTGCCTAGGTCAAAATCTAAAAGTTCAACATATGGTTGTTGGCTATAATATATGCCCCACTTTGAATCAACTAGATTAACCCTAATTAAAGTTTTCCAAACACAATTCGCTAGTATATGATTGGAGGAAAAGTACTCAAGTGATTCTCTATCTCCTGCATTTGAGATACCATAGACTTCATGTCTATGCTATGATGTTTGTGACATTTTATTTAGAACCATAATTGGAATATTGTAATACTTTGAGAAAATAATTGTATTATTTTGATGTAATGGAATATTGTTCATGCTTTATTCTTGCAACCAACTCTTTAGTAAATATCATTCAATGTTTTTTTCTTGTAAAGAAATATGAGCATATGCTGAAAATAATCTTGGTTATTATAAATTTTATAATTTCTACCTTCTACCCTCTTTGCAAATTTAAAGATGAAATAAATTTGTAATATTGTGGAATAAAAAAAAGCTAGTGTTTTTCAATTAATGAACTAGTAGGTTCATTACACTTATTTATGTTTCATTAGATATTTATTAGGATTGAGAAGTTATTCAAAATATTCTTTAAGAGTGGGGAGATGGATCTAACCTTGGGTAAGGATATGGCCTCCAAGGTAAGGGGTGCATAGATGGTACATCACCTTACATTCCATAGCTATCCATTCCTTGATAGAATTTACATATATGTGGGCCCAAAAGAATTGATACTCCCACCTAAATAATTTTAGGATTATTTATATGTCTTTTGTGTTTGTCTCTATTAGATTAAAACGTTCTATTTTGTTAAATTATAGAGAAGTAGTTTATGAATTGACAATATCAATGAAGTTTTCAATATTTTATGATGGTAATTAGTTTTATTATGATGATTGTGGTAAAAGTATATGTGTATCTTCTAATCATGATCAAGGTGATTTTCCTTAATTCCTAATTTTGTATTATTTATACTCTAATTTAAAATTATATTCATTACATGCTAATTTTTAGATTAGAAATATGACTGTTAATTAAGCTTAGGACCTTGATGGGTGAGTTATTAATTTTACATAAATTGAGAAAATCATTGAGAGCAAGATTAAAAACCACTACCCTAAGACTTTCTACATAGTGTGTGCTAGGTAGTTAGTTAGGAATATAGTTGCTTATCTTTCTTTGTGTTTGGGTAGTTGGTTGTTATATTTATCTTCTTCTTATTTTATTTTTTTAGTAAAAGGCATTAAGCCGACTATTTATATATTATAATAGAAAATATTACAACAAAACATGTCTATAGCTGGTCCAAGATGTGGAACAAGATATCCCTTACATTTACACCCTAACTAGATATCACTAATGTGAGATATTAGTACCTAAATATTTTGTAAAATCAAAATTTCAACCTCTTATATGGAAAAACAGTTGACTTTTGCAATTTGACATCTGTAGATTAACATACATAGAACACAAAATTTTTAAGCTATTTGCAAATTCCTTTTAAATCTTTCCTACTGAGAAGCTTCCTTCATTCCCTTCCTTCTGCATAGTTTGATTAATTGGTGGAGTTGTTTTTGAGTTTTTTGTCACATTCATATCTGGAAGTATAAGTTGAGGAGGTTTCCTGAGATGCTAAACCTTTTGATCCACTAGTGGTGCTTGCAACTCTACTGTTTCCAACTCACTTTGTTGTGGGATAATTAGAGATATGACAATATCAGCTTGGAGACAATGATGTGTAATAAGAAAAGAGAGAGAGCATGGTATTTTTTTTTTAAATTCCTTTCCATGTCATTACCCAGTTCAAAGTGATAACGGTTTAGCTCCCTCTACAAGTAGCTTGATGAGTTGAATTCAAGTTCCAAATTCATACCAATGTATATGTTTTTGAAACTGACTTTATGATGCAGTTAGTGCCTAGGAAAGACACCACCAATATACGTCTCTCCTTGCCAGAAATCATATTTTTGTATGCTTGTAAGTAGAGCATTTTCGTATAGAAAGAACTCTTGAATGGTTGCATTTTCAATATTCTTCATTTCTTGGTAGTTTGGATTTAAATCCATGATATTGGAAACAAATATGGATACCAAATTTGAAGGAAATATTAACCTTTGGGATAATGGTTGCAATATCTCATCCTGGATTATGGTCTTCACACATTTGAAGACTGGGGAAAAATCAGTTTTAAACACATGAGACAAGTGTTCTCTGCCCAAACCTTTAGAGAATGGTAGTTCCCATTGTTGCACTCGAAATGGCTCCCTATAGTTTTGGGGAATGAATTCCATTTGAAGAAAAATTCTAACCCAAGGCCACCCATAAATAATAGTCTTCAAAACCCCTAAAATTATATATGAAAGCAAGGAGAAATACCACTGGTAAATGCCACTGCTAACAGGAAACACCCACCTTTGAGAAACGAGGAAAAATGCCAGTTTTCAACACTGTAGAACTTATATATGAAACACCTCTAAATACCACTTCTAAATACCACTACTAATAGGAAACAAACACCTTCAAGAGCAAGGAGAAATACCACTGCCAAATACCTCTGCTAATAGGAAACAAACACCCTCGAAGCTTACTTATGTTGCAAATTAACTTTTACTATTCTCACTTTGCCAGAGCATATATTAAGTTGGTTGCAGAGTATAGCAATTTGGAAACAAGATATAGTAGGGCTTTGAATGTAACAAAATCTAGAGTACGCAACTTGGAAGCAAGGTATATCAAAACCAACCTAGAATTATGCAATGCCCAAAAAGTTCCCAAATTTGATGATAAAATTTGAAGATATTGCAACTTACATTTAATGTTATTGTTGCTTGATTGCAAATATTTGAGAACCAACTATCTTCACACCACCTTACATTTTGTAATGCTCATTGTTGATACCTACTCCACACTATTCTTTAGTTCTTCACAATTATACCATTTAACCGACTATGCATAATGACTTAGAAGAATACACCCATAGTCATAATATGACTATGGAATTCATAAGCATGATATAACAAAATGAATTGTGCCTAGAATTCCACCACATGCTTGATTATCCTTAACTTCAAGTTTTGCATGCTTGAACTTTGATTAAAGTTTTTGATGTAACAAGCAAGCTTGGTTTCGTTGATGTTCTTGCTTGCAAAATAATGCACATGTTAGCAGAAAAAATTATCACCTTTGTGACATATCTCATATGTTACAATGTTATCCATTGTTGAAGACATGTATGTGGTTTCATTGGTGCAGATTTAAAACCATCTTCCAAGAAGTACTAATGAAAGCACCAAAATAGATCTACTTGTGCGTTTAGTTGGACTTGTAACCCAATTTACATGTGTGAAAATGTGGATATGAAACATGTTTAAATCTACCCCCATGTGTAGAAGGATATACGTGTAGATGCTAAGTACTCTTCATACCTCCACAACATACCAAAGTATATGATGATTAGACTGAGCCATGTGATACAACTATGAGGTGTGATGTCAATCCTACCCATGATTCAATTACCTTGTGCCTTTGACTCATCCTAAATTGATGCTACATCTGTCCACGTTGCAATTACCTTGAGCCTCTAACTCAACCCAAATGGATGTTGCATCTATCCACCTTGCATATACAATGTTCCTTTGAAACAAACACAAACCCCTTCCTTGCAAATCCCTAAAAAGTTCCCTTGTGCTAAAAAATTATTTAGTTTTTAAACTTGCAAGATAGTTTGAATTGTATCATCCTTATTATAACAAGAGATCTTAACATTGACACCTTTTCAATAGTATCTTTTAACTCTTGTGTAATATTTTTTGTGTTGTTTTCATAGATCAGTACATTCTGAATTTCTTCACACCTAATATTGGCAAACTTATCTGCTAATTGATTCCCTTCCCTATACGTATGATTTATTTGCAAAAACTTGAACTATCCAACATCTTCCATACTTTTTGCATCACATATCCAATCTTCAAACAAAATACTTTTCTCTCTTTACATGCATTCACAATAATTAGGGAATCACCATCAACTTCCAAAACTTTAAGTTTCAAATCGTATGCTAGTTGCAAACCATGAAATAATGCTTGTGCTTCCACAATATTATTTGTTCCTTTCGAAAGTTTTATTGACTTAGCTAAAATCAAAAAACCTTTGTGATCCCTTATTACAATTCTTGTTGTTGATATTCTTGGGTTTACATGTGATGCACCATAAAAAATTAACTTAAAATATCCTTTTGAAGGTGAAACCCAGGATATTTTGCTTCTGTCCAATTTCTAACTTAGATTTTGGTGCAAGCTTCCTTTGAATGGAAGCACAATATTAGTCCACTTCTGCATTACCTTTGAGTCCCAGTCTATGAACATTGACCCTGAACCATAGATTTTTGGGTGCTATGTACTTCTCTTACACTCTTACGGTTTTTTCACCTAAAAGGAGAGAGATAGGCCAAAAACCTAGGTGGTTCACTCAAACTAATGCAAGTATGATGGAAATATGAATTAAATGTTCCTAGATGAGATTATCTAAGTGCTGAAAACTAAAGAAAGATATTGATTATTAATGCTAGAAACTTGAGAAATGCAACTTGTTGGAAAACACATTGTGATATGCGAAAACACCTAGAAATGAATGCAAATTGCAATAGAAATGGATGAAACTGAAAGTGTGTAGATAAGATCTTGATGGAGACTGGAAATGACTTCTGGAATGTTGCTGATGCTGGAATATTGGCCTACAGGGACTCATTTTCCATTCTGGGCGAATTAGTCCTACTTCTAAGAAACTATCCTAGAACCTGTTTCGAACAAATGGGTATCCAAAACTACAGAAAACCCTATTTAGGCCTGGTAGTGGGACTCATTTTCCATCCATGGTGAATTAGTCAACTTTTTAATTTATAAATATCCAAAGGTGGAAACTAAAGCCCTCGGTCTAATCCTTGATTCTTGATTGTTGCCTTCTTTCGAAAGTCTGATTTTTGGCACTATAGGTGACTTTTTGTTGATATTTTTCCTTAGTCAACAAGGAGATGTCTTCAAAAGCTTTGCAATACAATATTAAATTATTTCTAAGCGTCCAAGATGCCTAAATATAAAAACACACAAGAAGAGAAGGATAAATGTTGGATGTTAGGACATGGGGGTTTTCCTTGGTCAAACCCCTTTTAGGTAATTAAAAAAAAAAAGGAAATAATATGAAGAATGGACATGAAATGAAGGGATTAATACCTTTCCATGATGATTGATCTTGAATTTCTATAACAAAACATGAAGAATCTTTCCTTGAATGTCTGAAAAATGCTATCTCAATGACTTCAAATGATGAAACCCTAGCTTGCTTGACTTGGGGGAGAAGATAAATGACGAATGAATGATAAGAGATGTGAATTAGGGTTTAGAGACTTATATTTATAGGTAATTCACCTTATTTTCCTATTAATTGGATCCCTAAGGCCAACATGGAGGAAAATAGGACTTTAAATCCAAAATTTCCCACTTAAACCCCAAAAATGGCTCAAATGGGACTCATTCACCATCAAGGGCGAATGGGTCCCACATGGGCCATTTTTCTAGCTGGAAGGTTGGGAGATCAAAAAAATAGGTTTCTATATTGTTCTAGTCAATTATTTGATCAAATTATGCCTCATGATGCACAATATAGGGTAATAAGGGCCTATTAATGATGATGTAAAGGTCAATTAGGGCTTGGGACCTAAAATTCAATGTGAAAGTGTGATTAAATACACTTTACAACACTAAAATGAGGTCCACATAGCCTAGAAAGGCACAAAATCCAATGTGGATTTGCAAGACACATTACAACACTAGATTGTCATTAAGTTTATTTTACAAGCCTTCTAGATTGATGTGATAATGCAATTAAATACATTTTGCAATGTTGAATTGAGTGAAAATGGGTTCATTAAGTCTAGCAAAGTGTGAAAGTCTTTTACAACACTTTATAACACCTTTACAAGACATTGTTAGATGCATTTACAAGGGTCCAAGACCTAATGTGGACGTGTAAAACACTTTGAAACACTAAATCAAGGCCTCGCTAAGTCCAATTTATCATCAATTATTCCCAAATCAAGCAAGTTGCCTTTTCTCTATAGTACATTTAGCCCCCACTTTAGTGAGAGGATGAACTTGCTTCAAACTCACACTAAAGTAGACATTTAAGAAGGGTCCCATCATACCAATGTGGATGAAAAAAGGATGAAAAAGATCAAAGGTGGTTGCGTAAGCCCCCAGGATCCAAGATCCTAAGCCAAACCAACATGAATGCAAAGGGAGACACACAAGGTGAATGATTTACAACAAGAAAAGATACATGATCATACAATGGAAAGGAGTAGAAGGAAGAGAAAGTCAAAAATGAAAAGGTGGATCAAGCTTCGATTGTTTGTCCAAAACATTGTGGATTAGATCTAGGTTGTTTTTCAAAAAATGCATACTCACTCTGGGGTGACAAAACTCTTGGCTATCTGTTGGGTGAGAAAGCCCAAGTATACTCACTGTGGGGCCACAAAACTTTTGGCTGTCTACGGGGTAAGGAATCCAAAAGGTGGCTAATGGGAAAATTCATTCCTCACCGCTCAACCATACTAAAGTTATACCTCTTGATAACTTTAATAAGGTGCCACAAAGAAAATTGATTTTCGATCTCTATGAGGTAAACAAAAATTTGTATGCTTGACACTCATAGACATTGTAAATGGAAAATGGTGTAAGGAATGTTCCAAGGGATTTTACTAAGTTTGTGAAAAGTATCATCTTAGGGAAAATTGTGCTCAATGGCTCCAAGAGAGGAAAAGTGCAAATGGTCTCATCTTGTTTCCAAGAGAGGACAAGTGCAAGGTCTCGTCCTGGGAAAGATTGTACCTAATGCTTTCAAGAGAGGAAATCGTAAGAAAAATAAAATCACACAATGAAATGTGAGTGGTGATGTATGCCCCCACTTTAAAGCAGTTGTAAACATCATTACTATGAATAATTTCTTTAAAGTAGAAGAAGACATGAGAGCTTATTCAGAAAGCCCTATGCCAATTCATATGTTTCTAATAAGCTATGTCGTGAATAAGGTAGTATGTCACATGCGAGCTAACTTAAGGCATGTTGTCCACATCCCAAGCTTGCTCTTATATGTTCATGAAAGGTTAATGTCTAGCCAAAGGAGGCAATAACAAGTGACATACAAGGACAAGGTTACTTAACCCCTTGCCTCCACTTAGTCCAAGAAAAAGGTGAGCCAAAATGATTAATGAGATGCAAGCTGGAGTGAAAATTAGTATCAATTAGAGAAATTAGGTGCCCCCGACATAAGGAAGAACACCAAACTCAAGATGTTGGATTTTACTACTCAAAGCCTTACATTTGTTAGTAGAATGACCATGAACTCTATGATATGTGCAAAATGATGTCTTGTAATAAAATTTCTTGTGAGTTCCTGGAGGAAGCGATATCAAGTGATCTTGGAGGAGTCTCGACAAGATACCCTCTTGATCAAGGGGAGTAGTTTTTATTGTTGGTGGCAAAGAGATGTCTTGCTTAATATAGGATGTCATACCTATGCAAGGTTCTTTAGATTGCAAGATTTTTTTCTCACTCTTATAGGAGGAGGGAAAATCTATCAAATGCAAATCATTAGTGTCTTGCAAGATTACATTGACATTAAGCAAAGGTTTATTTGTTTGTTTGATTTCTTGCAAAGGAGAATGATCAAGACCACTAGTGTCGATTAGTTCAGGATGCACTATGGTTAAGGTTGGATTTGATGAATTGTTTGTGATGGTGTTGATATTGAGTGAAGGCTTGGTGATTTGTATCAAAGGACAATAACCAAGACCATGAGTTGTGTGTTGTGTGATAGGGTCTATAGGGTTGAGAATACCTTGTTCATTAGCACCACATCCTTTTCCACTGTAGCCAAGTTATTTCATAAACTCATACCCTTTTCCATAAATACTTTTCATTGCTTTTGGATCGGTTGGTGGTTTGTGATAAGCATTGTCAAAGGTGGTTATGTAGTTTGTTTTGTTGTCTAAAGTGGTTGAGGTGGATGTTTTTGAAGGGTCATCTACTTTTTCATTTACCCTATTTGAATCTTTGTGTATGATCTTGTACTCACCCATGAATTCATGTTCAAAATACAAAGAACCCTAATCATCTTCTAATAGCTTTGTAACTTGTTCTATATGTTGTTGTTTTTTTTTTGTTGAACGGGTTCCACTTGTGTAGTTGATGTTGATATTTTGAAGGGATTGTCTTTGTTTTTCTCAAGTTGTAAGATCTACTATAAGGCTCAGGATCAACGTCAAGTGTGTGGACTGTGTTGTTGTAGATGTATTTCATTTTACGATGAAGAGTAGAGGGAACCCCATTCATTGCATGAATCCACAGTCTTCTTAAGATAAGATTACATGAAATTTTATGAGGCATAACATGGATTGGTGTATTAAATGTGGTCACTCCAACTATAAGAGGTAAAATGACCACCCCAAGTGGTTTCTTTTCAACATTGTCAAATCCTTGAATAGATAAAGAATCAGGTTGAATGTTCGATTGATCAATGCCAAGCCTATCTAGAAGGATTACACTACACACATTAAGGGAAAAACAAGTATCTACAAGAGTTCTCTTTATCCCTTTTTTTTTTGTATTGTTCTATGATCAGGAAAGCATCATTTTGTTTTTGCACGTCTAAAGAGGGGAGTTCACTTTGGTGGAAAAAAATGTCATCGTTTAGGCCTTGAATCATGGCTGCTATATCAATTGGTTGCACATTATAAGGGACAAGAACTTGTTGTAAGGCCATTTGAAGCATGGTGTGATAGTTTGTGAATTATGTACTAAATCCTAGAGGGATATTTTTGTAGGGGTATTCTTAATTTGTTCAATAAGATCATATTCCCTAATGTGAATTTAATTGAGGATTTCTAGGAAAAATAGGATTAGGCAAAGGAAATGGTGTTGAGAGGGGTTGTTGTGGTGGTTGTGGATTATTTCAAGTTTTATATGTATGAGAAATGGTATTATGACTCGGTGGCTGCGAAAAATTATGTGTAGGTGGGTAAAGGACAAGTTCAGGTTTATTTTGTGTTTGTTGTTTGTGTGAAGGTGGGTAAAGAACTAGAGGGTTGTTAGGATGTCCCATGGGGTATGTATGAGGTCCATTGATCGAGGGAGATCTAATGGACATTTGTGCATTCATAACTTCAGTGGTCTTGGTTTGATGTATCTCTAATAAAGGGAAATTGAGAATCACCTGCTTATTGAAGGAAGACACATTATTATTGTTGCCTTTTTCTAGCACCATGATATTCTCCCTAGAAGGAGAGTTTTTAGAAGAAGTAAAAATCAAACGTTCTTGACATTCATGGATTGGTTCTTCTAAAATGACTTCATCGCAAGTAGGGGAATGATCAATGGTTGAATTATGTTGCTCAATAAGGGTTACCTTAGGTGAAAGGGGACAAGTAAAATTTTCATGACACTCATTGATTGTGTTTTCAAACACCAAAGTATCTTCCTTACAACTAGGGGAGAGAATAGGAGAAGAATAAGTATGATTATCATGATCAGTTATGACTTCATTCCTTTGTTCCCTAATGTCTTCCAAAATAGGATAGGTAGGGGAAGGATCATAAAGAGGGTTGTTATAGAGCAACATATCCTCATCATTTATAATCTTATCTTCCTCAAAATCATTCTCACAATCCAAAGAAGAATGGAAATTAGGTAAGGTGATGTTTAAGAATGTGTCTATGATTTCATTCTCTTGTGCTAAAATCTCTTCCCAAAGGGGATGAGGAGAAGGAAAAACAAGATCCTCATGATTCTCAACGATTGTACCTTCTTTCACCAAGATACCATCGTCACTAAAAGGAGAGGTATTGGGAGAAGAACAATTATGAGCATCATGAGTATCTATGTTTGTATGCTCTTATATCATCTTATCCACACAAATAGGAGAGATAGGATGGGATGTAAGTTTAAGGTTAACATTGTCATTTTCACTTTCATGCACTAAGAGACTTTCATAACTAGGGAATGCATTGAATGAGTGAATATCATGCTTATTGAATAACTTTTTCTTTGCAAATTTGGAGAAGATTGAAACTAACATTTTGAAATAACAATCTATGCTAACTCAAAATGCAATGTAAAAGGATAAAATGAAATGTAATTTTTAGATGATAATTCACTGATAATGCTATGTAATAATACGAGAATGCAAATTTGAAATTTAAACCATCCATGAAATTAGCTAAGTTAAGCTAAATTTAATGAAATGCATGTTACAAAAACTCAGCCAACTGATACAGTTGGGTAATGGCAAAAAATAGAAGCTTCAAAAATAGGGTTTTCAGCTCTGTAAACAGAAGGGACTGATTCGCCCAAGGTGGCGAATGAGTCTCAGTGGGGATTTTTTATAGAATTTTTAGATTTTTCTGAGTGATTTTGATGTTTTCTATGCTGTAAGATGTATACCTAAGATGAAAATGCAAAATTTCAAAAAAAAATAATGATTTTAGATGCCAAAAATGTAACCTAAATGCACATTTCATGAATGCAAAATTTGAAACCTAGCATGAAAATTAATCCATGCAAACCCTAATGCAAGGTCAATGAAAGATAGATGTATGATGAAGGACTCCAAAATTAGAAAAGAAGGTATTTGAAAAGAAGGTTCACCAAAATGAACTATAGATTTTTGGATGAGAGAGATAGGCCAAAAACCTAGGTGGTTCACTCAAACTAATGCAAGTATGATGGAAATATGAATGAAATTTTCCTAGAAGAGATGATCTAAGTGCAGAAAACTAAAGAAAGATATTGAATCTTATTAATGCTAAACTTGAGAAATGCAACTTGTTGGAAAACACATTGCACGATATGTAAAAGCACCTAGAAATGAATGCAAATTGCAACAAAAATGGATGAAACTGAAAGTGTGCACCTAAGATCTTGATGGAGAATGGAAATGACTTTTGGAATGTTATTGATACTGGAATTTTGGCCTATAGGGACTCATTTTCCATTTTGGACGAATTAGTCCTACTTCTAAGAAACTGTCCTAGAACCCGTTTCAGACAAATGGGTATCCAAAACTATAGAAAACCCTATTCAGGCCTGGTAGTGGAACTCATTCACCATCCATGGTGAATCAGTCCACTTTTGAATTTTTGAAGATCCAAAGGTGGAAACTGAAGCCCTCAGTCTTCTCTTCAATTCCTGACTGTTGTTTACTTCCAAAAGTCTAACTTTTGGCACTATAGGTGACTTTTTGTTGATATTTTTCCTTAGTCAACAAGGATATGTCTTCAACAACTTTGTAATACAATATTAAATCATTTCTAAGCCTCCAATATTCCTAAATCTACAAACACACAAGAAGAGAAGGAGAAATGTTGGATGTTAGGACATGTGGGTTTGCCTTGGTCAAACCCCTTTTAGGTAATTAAACAAAATGAGGAAATAATGTGAAGAATGGACATGAAATGAAGGGATTAATACCTTGCCATGATGATTGATCTTATATTTTTGCAGCAAAACATGAAGAAACTTCCCTTGAATGTCTAAAAAATGTTATCTCAATGACTTGAAATGATGAAACCCTAGCTTGCTCGACTTGGGGGAGAAGATAAATGATGAATGAATGATAAGAGATGTGAACTAGGGTTTAGATACTTATATTTATAGGAAATTCACTATATTTTCCCATTAATTGGATCCCCAAGGCCGACATGGAGGAAAATAGGACTTAAAATCTAAAATTTCTCGCTAACCCCAAAAATGGCTCAAATGGGACTCATTCCCCATCAAGGGTGAATGGGTCCCACCTGGATGGGATTGAATCACCATCAAGGGTGAATGGGTTCTATAGGGGCCATTTTGCTAGCTGGAAGGTTGAGAGATAAGAAAATTGGGTTTCTAGATTGTTCTAGTTGGTTATTTGATCAAATTATGCGTTAGGATGCACAATATGGCGTAATAGGGGCCTATTAATGATTATGTAAAGTTCAATTAGGCTTGGGACACAAAATTCAATGTGAAAGTGTGATTAAATACACTTTACAACACTAAAATGAGGTCCACATAACCTAGAAAGGCACAACATCCAATGTGAATGTGTAGGACACATTACAACACTAGATTGTCATTAAATTTATTTTACAAGCCTTCTAGATTGATGTGATAATGCAATTAAATACATTTTACAATGTTGAATAAAGGGAAAATGGGTTCATTAAGTCTAGGAAAGCATGAAGTTCTTTTACAACACCTTTACAAGACATTGTTGGATGCATTTACAAGGGTCCAATACCTAATTTAGACATGTAAAACACTTCACAACACTAAATCAAGGCCTCGTTAAGTCCAATTTATCATCAATTATTCCCAAATCAAGCAAGTTGCCTTTTTTCTATGGTATAAACCGAATGTTTTTGACCTTTTGAACATATGCATTTGTTATCTTTGTTATTGAGGATTCCAACTTCTCAAGAACTTGCTCCACCTTCAGTTTTTCATTCCTAAAAATTCTTCTATTTCATTCCCACCAAATGGTCCACAATACTACAAAAGGAACCGCCCTCAAAATGCATGCAAACAATGTTGATTTATACAATACTGGCCAACAAGAAAATAAATCCCACAAAATATTTGGTAGTGGAGCATACCATTTTAAATTGTTTTTGATAAAGGACCAACACTGAGATGCAAAAGGATAATGAATAAATAAGTGATTTACCTCTTCTAGCTCATTTTCACATAAGACACATTTAAATTGAGTTGCTATCCCAAGTTTGGCAAGCCTATCACTTGTCAAAATTATTTTTGTAATATCCAACCATGAAAAACAACCAGCCTTTGGAAGCATTGTTGAGTCCCAACAGAAGGACAAGGCTCATTGAGGCTTAATGCCATCCCCTTTACTCATTACCACCTTATAACCCATTTTGACTGTATATTGTCCCAATTTTGATGAAGCTCATAGCAACTTATGCTCAGCTCCTGAAACATAAACATCCCAGGTTTCACTTAATCTTCTCTTTAACTCCTCTTTTTGAGCATATGTAAAAGCAATAGTAGAAACATCTTTCCACCTTACCTTCCTTGTACACTCTTCTATGCCCTCAAAGTAATCTCTTACTTTTCCTCCCCAACTTGAACTAAGAAGATTTTGAATGATTTGCAAATTTTGAACTATATTTAAAGGGGCATTCCCACCCCAAGAATCTTCCTATAATTTTGCTTGTAATCCATTTTGAACTTCCCAAGTAAGATACGGGGTGATTACCTTTCTACATGCAATCAAGAAATTCCACATTGTGGAACCTTGTGGCAGATTTGATACTATAAAAATTCTCTTTGGATCTGCATTATCTAAGTACTTGGATTGCATCACCTTCCACTGCTTTTCTTGTGGCTTAGAATACATGTACCACACTAGCTTTGCTCCCAATGCCTTATTTCTAGCTAATAAATTGTGTATCCCCCACTCCCCCTTTTAGTTTATCTTCACAAAGATTTTCCAATGATATAAGTGAGATCTTTTTGTTGTCAATGTTCCCCTTCCATAATAAATCCCTAATTAACTTTTAATTAACAAAATCACTGATTTTTGAGCTTTTAATACAACCATATAATAATTAGGAATGGTAGAAATGACTAACTTTATCAGTAATATAAGCCTTGATAATGACAACCACCTACCCTTCCAGGTTGCTATCATCATTTGAATGCTTTGAATGATCTTATCCTAATAAGAGATTCTATTTTCCCTAGTGAAAAAAGTAATCCCAAGGTATTTACAAGGTAGATCTGCTATTTGAAAACCAAGATGATTGGCAATTTTCTTTTGTAAGCCTGATTTGATATTGAAAGTGTATAATTTTTATTTTTCTGCATTTCTTTTCTGACCTAATGCAAGTGAATATTTATCTAAAATAGAATTGATATGCTTGGCCTCTTGAAGCAAAGCCTTGCCAAATAATAATGTGTCATCCACAAACAAAGAATGTGTTACAGATATTTCAGTGGAAGGAATTGAAATGCCTTTCCACAATCCCTGTATATGTGAGTTTTTGACTGTCCTGCTAAGGGATTCAACTAATATTATGAATAAAAAAGGTGATAATGGATCACCTTGCCTCACTCCTTGAGTAGAGCTAAAAAATATTGATGATGTACCACTGATTAATACTAAAATTTTTGCACCTTTCAAACAAGATAGGACCCATTTGCACCATCTATTATGAAACCAAATTTCCATAACACTTACATCAGAAAAGTCCAATCCACTTTATCATAAGATTTCATCATGTCAAGCTTGTTGATAAATGAAGTGATCTTGTGCAAAGAAATAGAATGTAATACTTAATGTACCACCAAATTCCCCTTCGTTCTTTCCCTACTAGGAAAAAAGCCACCTTGTTCCTCTGAAATTAATTTAGGTATGATGGGCAACAATCGAAGATAGATTGCTTTGGTAAAATTCTTGTAAACTATGTTACAAAGAGAAATAGGGTGAAATTCCAAAAAATATTTTGTATCCTTAACCTTTGGAATTAATGCAATGTGTGTTACATTAAACTTCTTAAGGATGGAACAAGAGGATCTAGACTCTTCCAGGGGTTTATGCATATCATTTCCTATGAAGTCCCAACACTTTTGAAAGAAAATAGTTGTAAATCCATCAGGCCTTGGGGCCTTATTTGGCTTTAGTGATTTAACAACTGCTTTCACTTCCTCTAGAGTAAAAGGATTATTGAGTTCTGCATTAGCTTGCTCAGTCACTAAAGTAGGGATTGCTTGCAACATGTCCTCTCTTTCTATTCCAATCTGATTTGATTGATGTACCGATGCTTTCAACAAGTTGGAAAATAATTTGATCCCTTCATTTTGTATGTCCACTTCATTGTTTAACCACTTGCCCGATGTAATTTCTTGAATGTGAAACACTGCACTCTTTGCTTTCTTAACCTGAGCTGAGATATGAAAGAATTTACTATTCTTATCACCTTCTCTATGCCACAATTCATGATATTTTTGATGCCAATACATCTCTTCTCGTAACACTAATTCTTCCCATTCTACTTGTAAAAGAAATTTATGCTCAAAATACTATGGTGTTAACCCTTGACATATAATTTTCTCATTCACAACTACCAACTATTTTGAAATCAGATCCTTTTGATGGAAAATATTTTTAAACACATGAATATTCCCATGCTTTATTTTTCCTTTCAAAAACTACATTTTCTTATAGAATCTATACATGATAGAACCTAGCTCATATGGCCCTTGCAACCACCATGTTTTCAATAAAGGAAATAATTCATTATGCCTGAACCACATTGATTCAAACTTAAAAGAAGCTCTCCACTTTTGAGGTGAATTAGTGGCTTCAATACTTCAGCAGGTAGGGAAATGATCAGACCCTGTCAATGGTATAATTTTAGAGAGTTGCACATACCTGATTAATACCAAATTTAAAGATATTAAAAAACTATCTAACCTTATAGCTATTTGTAGAAAATCCTACATCTTATTTGTCCATGTATATGTGCATTTCTCTGGTTGCATATCCATAAGTGCATTGTTATGAACAAAATTGGTAAAATCTTCCATTGTCTTGTGAGGTGGCATGATTCCTCTTTTCTTTTCGTGAAGAGACAATATTGCATTAAAATCTCCTACAAGAATATTTTTTTCTACTCCTAATTGTTCAAATATTAAATCAAGCTCCTTCCAAATTTTTTGCTTGCTTGCTATTGAGTTTGGAGCATACACATTGACCAACAAGAAAATGAGTCAAAATGAGTAACACGTAGCAATTGCCAATGTGGAGTATTAGAAATAGATTTCATCTATACAGTTCTAGTATTCCATAAAGTTAACAATCCCCCATATGCTCTTTGAGCATCAGTTTGACATGAATTCCACAAAGTTCACTTAGCAATTGTATTTTCATAAATTTCTTTAGATAACTTACACTCATGTAATAAAAATATATTAGCCCCTGATGAATTTAGCCGTTGCTTGATTTGGGCTCTCTTTTTAGGGGAATTAGTACCCCTAACATTCCAAGAGATGGTATTCATATCGATTGAGGAGAGAAACCTCCTCTCCTCAATATTTTCTTTATGTTTCAATATAAGATCAAGTGAATCCCTACTGCAATCTCCTCCTACATTTTTGTTTCATTGGAATCCTACCTCTCTTTCCAATTGATTTATTTGTAGGAGAGATAACAGGTGTTTGACTAATAGAAAGTTTATTTGAAAAATAATAATCAGTATCATACACTCCAATGGTAACCTTAGCATCTTTATCTTCTCTTATTAATGTCTGCTCTTCTATTACTTGTGTATCATCTACAAGATCTATTAGAGAATTTAGCAAAGAATTATCACATTTTCCTGGCAAGAAATCACCTTCTTCCTTATCTACTTCCTCTGCAATTTCATTAATTGAATCTGAACCTACCATATTCGCAATACGGTCTACCCAACTTTCCAAACTATCATGTTCGCCCAGGTCATGTATTTCTTGTAAATCCAACCTTACCACCTCAGAATTTGTGCAAGAAAATTCAAAATCATACTTTTTATGGGACAACAAGAGTGGAGAGAATGATTCAGAAATTTCGCTTTGACGCACAGATTTAGATAAAAAAGAGCTCCCCCACAACAGCTTTGAAATGATTCCATATAACTGTTGTTCATTATCTATAGAAAGTCTTGGTGAATACAAACTCAAGGATCTATCCAAATTTGAAATCACTATTTTAGTTTTCCAGCCATTGGGTAAATTCACTGTAAACTTAATGGCCCTAAGGACATGTCATTAATGTTAGGAACAACAATAGCCTTCTGATGGAGACCACAATTAGATCTACCTGAATCATGTGCCAACAAATTAGGGCCAATGATATGAGATGCAGATGCAATGGATCCTATTTCAGATTGGTAGGAATCCATCACTACAAACTTTCCTTTCCTTAATCTTTCACCAGATAGCACCAAATCCGATTCAACATTGAAAACTATTGGTGAAAAGAAAAAAGAGGAATTGACTTTCAACACATTTCCCTTCGTACTTATATCATTCTCTGTTTGACTCTTAGTGCAAATTAAAACAACAAAGATAGAAGCATTTTCTTTCTCAACTATTTCTACCACATTTGTACCAACTTCTGGTTGAACTTTAGAAAGAGGTGAATCCCCTAGATCAGTAGTACCCTGTGTTTCTAAACACTGCTATACAAAGTGCCCCAATAAATTACACCAAGCACAAACATTATTTGGATTCTCAATAAGGATTCCCTTCATCCAAGTTACAAACTTTGAATGTATCCTAATTGATGAAGGAAATTCCTTTGAAGTATTGAGTAAAACAAAAACCCTAATTGGTTTAACAAGATTTCTGAAGAAATCCATGTCATGACATACAAAAATCCCCAAGTTATTAGTAATGGTTTCCACTATACACATTTCCCTATACTCTAACGAGAGAGTAGGCAGTTGGATCTAGAAAGGAAAAAATTTAATTACAGCATAAGAGGGATCCAAATTTGTGATCCATGCCTAAGTGTATAACCTAGATCCCTCAAAAAACCATGATTTGACCTTTAAAATCAAATCTCTTTGCAGCTTTGTGAAAAACAAAACTATAAAAAAACCATTACCTTGATCTATGTAGAATATCTGATTAGCCCCATCCCACTCAGAAAAAAGTAAATCTTTTAAAACTTCAATAGAAGATAAGAAGTTTCAAAACTTATAGATTAAAGCATGATCTCTAAGATCCTGTATTTGTGCACTCAAAACTTCTTCAGGAAAAGTAAGTTGAATTAGATCCTTGCACATAGATTCTTCCATGAAAGTCTAAATAAGGCATTCTTTCTAGACCCACTGTTTATCTCCTTTCCTTTGCACATTTTTCTTGAAAGAAAAATTGTTTGGAGAAGAATCCCTAGATGGACATTGAATAGGAAAAACTGATGGAAAATGATTTACCTTACTCTGTTGTGCATTCCTTAGCAATGGAGAACTCGGTAGTAGTCTTCATGCTTCTGAGCTATGTTATTTGGAAAACATGCACGTGTTTCCTGCTTAGAATAGTCATTTCCGAAAATGAGCTTAGAGCCATCTCATCCCTTAATGGAATGATGACAACTCCCAGATTTTGGATTGAAGGGAACTCCAAATTTGATCAAGATGCTATTAGGAAAGGACACTAGAGAATGTCGATCAGAAACCACATCTACCCATGAGTGAAAGGAGTTTGAAGACTCTTCAATGGCTTCAAAGGCCGATGCAAAAATGTCAAAAGGTAGTTTCTTTCCCTGATTAAGCATTTTCTTAGTTTGAGAAAAAGGTTGAAGATTCCCATTAACACGCTTAAAACCCCAATGAAAAGGTATACATCCCCCATTGTTAAAAAAATGACCACAAAAGCTCTTAGAGCCCTTTAACTGGTCAAGAAACCCCTATTTTTCTAAAGAAAAATATTTTCCCAAAAACCCATGCATAGATTTGGGTGATGTTGCATCATACTTGAGTGCAAAGAAACACTCCTACTAGGCCGATCTGCTCCATGAAAGCTCGAGGGAAACACAAAACGACATGAATTTTTTGAAAAATTACCATTGGTGATGAAAGGAACTGTCCATTTTTTGTGGTCCCCCATTTCAACCCTCAATCAAAATTACAAGACAATTCTGCTTCTTATTATTATTCTAGTTTTGAGTTGCATTTTTTATTAGTTTTTTTTCTTAGTTAGATTGAGTTTTACTTTACATTAATTTATCAACATGTTTTTTGTTTCATTATTTTTCCCTTGGTCTTCGATTGTGTTGTGTTAATCTAGTAGTCATTTCATGTTAGATAGGGATTGTTCGAGAGTGCTAAAAATGGGGGCTAATGGTCACTTGGTTGTTTACATTTTATGATGATAAATCAATCAATAGCTTATAAATCTCAGTTCTTATTAATTATATCATATCATATTCATCCAAATATAATTAAATATTGGATAATTTATAATTCTTTTGAGATTGTTTTCATGAAACCTTATATACCAACACATATTAATATTAATCAGTTGTCTCGGAGTTCATTGTTCTAGTTGAGTATAAAGTAAAAAAACTTAAGATCTTATCCTTACTAATTGTAACCATGATCCCCAACCTAGGAATAAGCTTCATTCATTGTGATTTGAGATAGGTTTGCAATACTATTTGAAAAGAAAATCCAATAGAAAGAAATAAAGAAAGTGAAAAGAAATGAAAAAAGGAATAGAAATAGAATTAAAATAATAGAAAATCAAAATAACTTATATAGTTAGCTATTTCAAGTAGTCTCTATCAATCCTTTACATTTCTATCTAGTGGTGGAGTAATGCCTAATTGATCACTAATCATTTGAGGATGAGATTGTCTACTAGCTTGATGTTTGGTTTGTAGTGATAGGCCCTTGAAATCTACAACAAATGTGATAGATTCACATGCATAGTCTTGGATTTTGAAGGAATTTGATATAGTATGATAGAAATTCCTTCATTTACTTATCATGTATTCATGTGTATGTTATCATGGCATTGGAAAAAGATTCTAAGTTCATTGATTGGTTATTTTGTCTTTAAATACTTAGGATAATTTTTTAATAGAGTCAGCATTTGTTATGCCTCACTTAGGGGTATGTGCAGGATCATGGTGCGCCAAAAAGTGGCAATATTTGTAGGGTATGTGGCTGAGGACTTTTTTTTCACCCAAAATTAATGAAACGAAAAGGGTTTTTAGAGGAGATTCTTAGTTTTCCAAAAATATAAATTATGATTTAATTTGAATTTAATAAATAATTATTATTCATTTTCTATTAGAATTACGACTAAAGTCCTGATCGATAGGCTGATTGAAAAACATCTATAACTTTCAAATCGGTATCATATTTTGAATCCAAAACATGCCACATTCTATGCTTCACATACTATAGGATTAAAAAAAGAAAAATTAAATTTCATGAATTTTTGACCAAGTTAAGGTGGTCGACAGACGAGTTTTTATATTTTCTAAAAGTTGTAATAAAAAATTCATAATTAATTATTTACTTAGAAAAAAATTACAAAAAATATGCATCACATCCAAACATGAGTCCTCTACTTATATATAAAATCTTACAAAACAATATATTATCATTTTACTATGGTTAGGGTGGTCAGATAGACACCTACTTATTTTTTCCCTGAAATTTAAGGACTACTGCATTGAAATTTCAAATTTTCACTAAATAGATTTTATTTATTTTTAAATAAACCTAGTATTTTAGAAACTACATTCAATTTTCTACAAATTCTATTCTTAAATATTTTGAAATAATATAGATAACTTATTCAAATATTTACATCAAGTTTCCTAACACTGATTTTTCTGAATTTTTTGCCACTTAAGGGCCTTTTTTTTGCACGATGATCCTGCACATACCCTTAGTATGCCCTAATTTGTTTAGACAAGTGTGTACCTATAGTGTAAGAAATTGCATACTCTTTAATTTTGCACTATTAATATCCTCTCTTTTAGCTCATGATACAAAAAAAGTGTAAATATAAAATGGTAACACCATAGTATCTCTTTTCTAGCAAGAATATGATGATCCTTGGTTTTTGAGTCCATTTTTATTGGATATGGGTGCTTTGCATAGATATTTGTGTGATGTGCTAGTATCAAGCTATAACAATTCATGATTCAAGTGGTGTTACACCCTACCTATGAATTCCAAATTACTTTTTACCTTATGTTAAATGCAATGATGAATTATGTGTTTATGAAACTATGATAGTTAAATGTAAATGAATTTTATGCAATATGATGGTTTTTTGTATTAAATAGATTATTGTTAAATATGCAATGGTATGACTTTGATGTATATGTTAATGGAAAACTACTTGGTTGTTTGTAAGTGGAATCGCAAGATATTTTTCTCACACCCTCTAGAGGGAGAGGGAGAGTATCACTCAAGAGAAGGGTATAGTCTAAGGGCTTACTAGAAATGCCATCTAATTTTCTTTGCAACACGTTGGTCAAGTTTTAGATACCATTGATTCAGTGTGAGTCTAGGGTTTCTAGTTGCATATTGGTGTAATTTTAACCTTGTCGCTAAATTGTAGTGTAGAAAAATATATCCCTTTACATTTTCACACTTGTTTGGTTCCTCCCTGCTAAAACTAGGCATATTTATGCCTTATTTGGTCCTATTTTACATCCATAAGCCTTATTTAATGCATTTTTCCAAGGATAATCTTGACACATATCTAATAACCAATCATAATTTAATGCTTTTGGATTGTATGGCCCATATTTAGTGATCTAGGACTCATACGCCACCTTGGGTGTATGGGTCCCACCTAAGCTTTGGGGCCTAGTCTTGAATTTGGCATAGAGCTTAACATTTCTTGAAATTTGTGTCCCAAGCTTAGCCTACTAGGACTCATACACCCCAAATGATGTATAAGCATTGCTTATCTTCAACCTAATTTTGAATTTAATTCTTGGTGGGATTTTATTCCCCTAGATTTGATGTTGGCTTGTAGTGTTGTGATTTTGGGAAATTTGGTATAAACAAGTATAAATACAAGGTTATTTCACATATTTTCTCTTAGAAAATTGATGAGAGCACTCCTATAGAAATTTTATGGGATCAAGAGCATTCAAGAGCTGATTATCAAGCATTTTGGAGCTATATTCAAGATTTAAGAATCATGTCAAAGTCATCATGCATCATGTCTATTTTTGAGCTAACATTTGTGATGTAGGTTCTTATGATTCAAGCAAGAATTCAAGTCAAAATTTACAGCATCCTATCAAGATTCAAGATCTACATTCATGCTAGCCATTACATACAAGATTACAGCCTTTGTTCCAAGGTTTTGGTGAGTTGCAACATAGCATACTTGTTCATTCATCATTCCTTCATTCTATTTGATTTCATTTCAAGGTTTGATTACCAAAATGGGGTTTGACCAAGGAAAACCCCTATCCACTAACAAAACAACATTTTTCCCTCTTTTTGATGTGTTATTTATAGATTTAGGTTGAAGATCCTTTGAAGAGAAAGATTGGAGAAAGTTGTCATAGTTGTCACAAAGTTGCTATCTTCACGGAAAGTCACCTGTAGGTCCTATTTCAGAGTTTCAGATTTAGAGATCATAGAGGAGAGAAGCTACAGAAAACCACTACAGGATTCCAATTTTTTCGATCAACCCTAATACTAGGACTAAATTCTCACTTGTGGCGTCTGAGTCCCAATTACCATATTTCAAGCATTTTCTATAGATCCTAGTTTACTAGTTGTAGATTCTAGTTTTGACCCGAAACCCTAAACTGGGACTAAATCACCCCTATTAGAATATGAGTCCTAGTATACATTAAAAGTCACAATTTTAGGAGTGTAGTCCTTGTTTCAAGTATCTTCAATTTTTTAAGTGCCCCTTTGTCCTTTCTCAGTTCATTATTCTGATTTTCAGTTTCATATCTTAGGTTGCATAGTTAGGTTTGCATGTCATTGCATCTTCTTCTTTCCAATCCTTTGCTTGGTGGTGAACCCCCTTTTTTCTTTAATCACACCCAAGTAAACCATACTAACCATCAAACCAATTACTCAATTAATCCAATTGGTTGAGGGATCTTTGTTTCCTTTAATGAAACATAAGTGAAATAGGAGGAGCCATAATCCCCCTTTAGTTCCATCTCCCAAAAGGTGGAACACTATTTCTAAGGTTTCAACTTTATATTTTTATTATCTTCATGTTTGGTTTAATTACAAACTTAATGAGCCATGTGGTAATCATCTTGTATATAATATACAAGGATATGTATATATATATATATATATATATATATATATATATATATATATATATATATATATATATATATATTATTAAGAACATAAGTTATATGTCTATATTATAAGTATTTGTTATCTAGCAATGACATGCTTATGAAAGCATGATAGGTGGTTATAGATATTGTTTTGGCATCGATAAGGAAAAATGATGATAAAACCAATATACTGGCATGATATATTAATCACCACCTTTGTGTTATTGTCATCGATTAGTGGCATAAATATTATTAATACTTTGGAAAGTGTTTAAATTGCATTTAAATGATTTTCGAGTGGCTATTTAAGCCATGGTAAAAGTGAGTTGGCTTGACCCAAATAAATGGGGAGCATATTACTTATTGAAAATAGAGTTTTAATTTTTATCAAGCACTAGCATAAAGACTTTTAAGGCTAGGAAAGAAGGCATGTAGGTGGAAGCTTTTGGAACACATATATATATTTTAAACTTACTCTTCATTGTGGTTCATTGTGGCATTGTGGTACATTCGACCTAAAGGAATTCAAACCAAAATCCATATTGATTTTCTCAACTTTAAAAATGCTCTTACACCAACTTTAAGCCATGCTTTAGTTGCACATGTAAGCCACAAAAGTGGCAGCTTAAGAAAGGTATTCAATTATCTTTTAATCTACCCTCCATCATGGAAAAATCTACGTAA
>VDFB02347706.1:0-49520 GCA_007258455.2 Sequoia sempervirens | reverse complement strand
ATGGATCCATTCAATAATATTCGCAATCCACCTCCACGCCATCCATCTCCAACACCTTCACCTCCACCTCCGCCCACTCCACCTCGTAACCCCCCACCTCCACCACCGGAAATCAATGAGCATGCTCGTTTGCAAGCACAAATCAATGCTTCTGCTAGAACCATCCAAGATCAAATCAACATTATTCAAAATGAAGAATGTGCCACACCTCCTATGAGGATGTTTGCATCTAGGATGCAAACCCTTGTTGATGTTGTCAGGGCTATGGATGGGATCGTATATGAGCATCGACAATGGCTAGAGGAGAGGAGAAATCCTAATTTTGAAAAGGAAAACACAAAGAAATGAAGATCTATGCAGTAGAGAGCCATAATAGTTTATAAATTAAAAAAATGATCTTAAATAGTGACATGGATTTATGAATTTATGAATTTGGTGACATGGATTTATGATATTTTTAGTGACATGGATTTATGAACTTATAATGAATTTAGTATATAATAGTATATATTTTATGACTATCTACTATATCATGATTTCTCCTGCTGAAAAATTGTAATATATGTGTGTGTGTGTGTGTGTGTGTGTTAGACATACAATGAGCTTTTGTGAATGTTTCAAGTTTATTGTTTAGTATGTATGTGCATGTATTAAAAATTTGCATATATAGTTCTTAAATTTTGAAATTTGTACATATGTACATAGTTTAATTTAATGATTTGTACACATGCAAATTATGCATCATATTTTTTTATTTTAAATGTACATGTACACATACATTTAATTTTGAATTTTGTATGGACATGCTCTTGAGTTGAACAATCAATGTATATATATGTGCATTTCAATTAAATATATGATCTTAATACATATATTGCTCATCCTATTTCAATTAAATATATGATCTTAATATATGTATGCACATGGACTATTTTGTATGATTTAATGGAGGTGCACATTTATATCGAGCATATCATGGATGATTTTAACATTGATTTTAACATTGGAGAAGAATTGAAGAAGTTTTCAAGGGTTTACTTGTTTATCAAAAGTTGTTATCCAGGTATGATCTTATTGTAAATTCAAGCAATAAATAATTAGAATTGATCATTTGATATAATTGCTTTTAGCATTTCTCTATTTGCATTTGTTTTGCAATTTTATGCAATTCCTAATAAATTCTTAAAAAACCCAAAAATCAAAAAAGGTAGTTTTCAGTAGAAAATATCTCACCTGGGGCGCGATATTACATTGTTCCTTGAAATAGTGAGTAGCAGTGATTTGATTTTCAGCTTCTCTTAAGGCCTCTTGAACTTCAAGTAATTTAGCTTTTGTTTGCTTGTTCCATTCCAATGCATCATCAGCAACTTTAGTAGCCTTGTCTTTATCCTAAACTATTTGCAATAAATTTGTTTTGATTTCTTCCATACCATTCTTTATTGACTTCTAATCAGCAAGAGAAATGTTACACACCTCTTGATTCCTCGGCACATTATAAATCAAATTTTCCACATGCCGATGAATATCATCAAGTTTCGACAAAACTTGAACTTCCTTTTTAGTAGTTAACACATTTTGATTGCTCCATTCATGACCTGGCTGGGTTGATTGCAATGTCCCCCATTGGGATAATCTTGAATCTTGTCCTAGAATCACAAGCTTAATGTAGTTGGGGTTGTAACTTATCACTTAAATACCTCTTAATGTAGTTGGGGTTGTAACATGGATGATTTATATCCACCACCTCAGCCACATCCACATCCACCTCCCCCCCTCCACCTCCACCTCCACCTAATATGCCACATCCAACACCTATCGCATCTGACGAGGCTCACTTGAGAGCATGAATAAATGATCAAGTTGCATCCTTAAAAAATCAAATCAATGCTATGTAGAGTTAAGCATCGATTCCTCCACATGTGAGACATTTTGCATCTGCGATGCAAAACGTTGTTGATGCCATTAGGATGATCGATTTTGATCTTGATAGGAATTGACGAGACAAAGAACAAATGAGAAAATTTTATTCTGATGGTCTCTCTTACAAACAAATATTAGACCTTAAAATAATGAAAGCCCATATAGCCCCCTACTTTCTTGACCTCGTTACTCGACAACCCATTCCACCCAACAAATCTAGAATATCCATGAGGTGGTGCATACATCCGCAAATGAGTGCACAATTTTGGGATCGATGGTATATGGTTTTTGATAGTCCCCCACATGCTAATTTGGCTTGTGCCCATTGTATTTTTTGAGAAAAATGTATGTAGAGTTTGTTTTGGGGAAAAATCCCAATTATTTTGATTTTCGATCATTTCAAGGTGTTCGTGGCGGCATGCCACAACATAGATTAGGGGCAAGGGTTGATCCCCAATGCCCCGTGCATGCGCAACCCCTTGTTGTTGCTCCTGGTCCTCCCATTCCTGCACCTGTACATCAAGCTCTGGTCTCAACATTAGGTTCCCTTAGTACACTCGTAGGTGACCTTGATTAGCACACTTTTGTGATAGTGAGTGGGGAGCATAGAGATGATGATGATGATGGAGGAGTTTTTTATGGAGCTGGTCCGAGTACCGCTCCAGGAGTGTCGAGGCCCGTCCCCCATATATGTACTAGTTGTCATCAAGTATGCTATGGACCTGATTAGGCCACACCTAGTTCAGGTGGACGGGGAGATTCTGGTGGTTCATCTGGTCGCATCAGTTCATTTGTAGAGTTCCTCATAGCAGAACATCACCCTGAGGACACTACGACACAGGTATAAATATGCATCTAGATGTACGTTCATTTTATAAGAATTTTGATGGTTGTATATATCAAAGAAAAGTTTGCAATACATTTTAACAATCAAATTGTTTGGTGTACAGATGACACTAACGATGCAAGGGAAATCATCTGTTCCATGAGTACATACATCGACACCGGTCATACTCGACAACCCTTATGGGGTATTTTGATTTCAATTTTTTAAATTATATATGAAATCATAAATTATTTAACTTGAGTTTTAAATTTATAATTAAATCACATATATGTTTCAAATATCTATGTTGGTTTAGGTGAGTCAATCGGCATCCACGTCGATTCCTCCTGAGGGATTGTCAAGCACTCCTCCACTATTGAGCGTCATAGATCAGGGGCAGGTACATTCATATTGTAAATTTGTTTAAAGTTTACATTAGTATAGTTACAATTTTATGAGTTTTGAATTCACTAGATATATGAAACGCATGCATGTACACTTGTAAATATTATAAGCCTTAAATGTTTATGTACATTTATGTCTAGGTTGATACCACAATAAGAATGGACATTGGGAAAACATTTGATGTTGCAGTTACTCGTGAGGCCACTGATTTCCAGGTTGTTTACAAAACTTTCTACACAAAATGTGCAAACTTGAATATATATATATATATATATATATATATAAACCTAATTCAATTGTACATGCTTTAATTTTGATCTTGTAGGACTTTGTTAGTGCAACTTTCCGCCCTGACCCAGACATAGTTACATCACAAGGAGGACATGTAGAGCAGGTTCCAGATCAAATGGTAATTTAATTTTTTTATTATATTTAAAGTCAATTATAAATTTTAAATTGAATACATACATAATATGAGATTTTTACATATTCTTTTTCTTTTATAGCATGAGACACATCTTGTAGTTGAGCATGTACAGACAAGTCCTAGAGAAGAGCCTATTGCACAACCTTAGAATATGGTACAATTAAAATATGCTAAATTATAAATTAAATTGAATTAAAAAAATAATAATTGTAGAGTTGTACATCTAATTTCAAATTTCTTTGTCTTGTTTATGTAGATTGATTTAGAGAATTTACAGGTTGCTTCAGGTGCACTAGAGCATCCAGACATAGATATGATGGTAATTTAATTTTATGATAGATTATAAATTAAATTGTCATTAAATCATTTTTTATTGTCTTACATCTAATTTCATCTTTCTCTTATATACAGTGTTTCAGGTCATCCACATAGTCCGCATGGTGTGAAGAGGTCTCTTGATTATAGAGATAGTACATGACCTAGAAACATGTGATTTTATGTGTTATATTTGTTTATTTCATGGACTATATTTTTTGTTTCTCATGTACTCTGTTGGACTTTATTTCATGCGCTTAATATATTGGTTTCATGCACTTAATATGCTACATAAACTATGGACTTTATTATTGTTTGAAATTTTAATTTACACATGTACATTTATGCATTTCTTGTTCATAGTCAAGACATTAATGTGAAATTTAGTGATCTCATACATGGATTAATATAGGACATTTTAATATTTATAATTTGCAAATTTAGTGATTTCATACATGATATACATGATATGTACATTCAATAAATAGAGATAATTACTCAATGAACTTATTCAATTCACGTCAATCATTAATCAGTCAATAAATCATAATTTACAAACAAAAGCAATCTATTTATATATCAGAAAGGATAAATTTTTAAGAAATAAACAATACCATAGAAGATTAGAGAATAAAAACATTAATAAATACTATAAATAATAGTTCATCTAACACTAATTTATAAGTTGTCAAAAAAAATAATGATGTCTTAAGGGGGTGTCTAAAGGGGTCATAATAGAACGTATTAAGGGGTTATAATACATCTTAAGGGATGGCTAAAGGGGTCATAATAGAACTTGTTAATTAAGGGGATGTCTAAACTAATTTATAAGTTGTCAAAAAAAATAATGATGTCTTAAGGGGGTGTCTAAAGGGGTCATAATAGAACGTCTTAAGGGGATGTCTTAAGGGGTTATAATACATCTTAAGGGGATTTCTAAAGGTGTCATAATAGAACGTGTTAATTAAGGGGATGTCTTAAGGGGTCTTAAGGGGATGTCTAAAGGGGTCATAATAGAATGTGTTAATTAAGGGGATGTCTAAAGGGGTCATAATAGAACGTGTTAATTAAGGGGATGTCTTAAGGGGTCTTAAGGGGATGTCTAAAGGGGTCATAATAGAATTTGTTAATTAAGGGGATGTCTTAATAGGGTCTTAAGGGGGTGTCTTAAGGGGATGTATTAAGGGGTCATAATACGTCTTAAGGATATAATTGATTTAACAATAATGTATGCATGATATTTAGTGATTATACACATAAACATAAAGTTTTCAAAGTAGGAAAACATGCATATTTAAGAAATAAAATATATAGAATATTGATTTGATACATAGAAGTACATAAAGTATGTTTAATTTTGTAAGTATGTATGTACATATATGTCATCTCAAAACAATGTTTACAAAATTTGGATATGCCATCTCAAGAACATCTCAAACTTGTGGCTAGAATGTAGTAGGTCTTCACACCACCTGATATCAAAAAGGTACAAGCAATATCAATGAGATCATCAAAACATACATATTTTAATTTATATAAAACTATCTATATGTATAGAACTCAAGTACCTGCATTTAATAGTATTCCTCACATGTTTGTAGGTTGAATCCAGGCATCCTCTTCTTTTTATTTCAAAGTATGAGATCAATGCAATGATGGCTTTAGGATACAAAAAATGACAATAAATCAATTTTAACTATTAATGTCCAAGCAATATCAATATGTAATCAAAACATGTATTTAAATATAATTTAACTAATAATTACCTATTTTTACCAAGTATTCCATGTTGTCTAGGTTGAATCTGCATGGACTAGATCCTTTTTGTGATTATGCCTTAAGGATATATAAAAGGACAATTTAAATCAATTTCAACTAATAA
The DNA here is from genome assembly GCA_007258455.2 of Sequoia sempervirens. Taxonomy (NCBI): domain Eukaryota; kingdom Viridiplantae; phylum Streptophyta; class Pinopsida; order Cupressales; family Cupressaceae; genus Sequoia; species Sequoia sempervirens. The sequence continues at coordinate 43,745 of VDFB02347706.1, read as the reverse complement.
CACACTTGACTAATGCCTAAAACATGTATTTAATGTATTTAAAAGGACAAATAAAACTAAAACTATATTTACCTATATTTACTTATTCCATTGTACCATCTCATCCTCTTTTTGCAATGCATCTATGATTGCCTCATGCTCTTCCATATAAATTGACCATAGAATTTTTTTGAAGGTCTTCCATGATACCGCTCTAGTTTTATATTTGTTGCCACCACCAAATGTGAATAATGCATAATCTTTTAATGTGTTTCATAGTCTTCGAATGCAGATAGACCATTCTTTCTTCTCAAGTATTTCAGAGCTGTTAACAACCACCATCATCCTATTGGAAAACATGTTCAAAACCATCATCAAATAAGTTCTCAAAATTTTCTTAAGGATCAAAGACTTGTTCTAAAAATTGCTTAAGGGGATCTAAAACTTGTTATCAAAATTTTCTTAAGGAGATGTCTTAAGGGGATCACTGTACCTATTGGATAATGAAAGCCATCATCATCTTCTCGAGGTGTTATCAACTTATGTTTAGTTTCCACACAACGAGCCAACCAATATTCTGTTTGCTCTTCATTCCCCTCAGGTGCAATAACAACATACACATGTCTTGCCAACAAAATTTGATTTAATAACTTGTGCATATCCATACAAATAATTTAGTATTACAAAATAACTTAATAAAGTGAAATGAAATGAAATAAATTGAACTAAAATTACCTTCTTGTACAAGGTCTAAAACACATTCATAATCTTCAAATGCAAACAATTGATCATTTTCTTCAATAGTTCTTTCATATTGATTATGTGCTTCTGCAGGTGTCAACGATCTTTGCTCCCACTATTCAACCCATTATATATTTTTGCAAGCTTCCCAATCTCCTGAGATACAAAAATAGCAAAAACATACAAGCTCCCTTGTCCAAATAGTCCATGTGCTTTTTGTCGCACTCCTAAATGAATGCCATTTAGTAGATCCACTAATTGTCTCACAATCAACTCTAGATACAATGTTCTCTTCTTCCACCAACCAAAAGAATTGATGAGTTGTAATCACTCGAACCAGGTGTAGATAATCTCCTATTACACCAATCCACAATCTCATGTGCATTTTTAAATTTTACTGAATCCTCAAATTTTAATTGTTCGCTAGCAAGAATTCTTTTGACACACGCACCAGCTCCATCATGTTCTCCTTTACCATGCCCAGCTTCAAAAAAACTCCATATATGCTGGACATTAAGTTCCTTGTGAACCCTACTTAACCAATAGAACATTCTAGCATTTTTGAACTGCCCTTTACAATTATCTGACCATATGAGGTGCTCTTTCATCTTTCATATGGATTCCTCTTTCTCTTAAATTTCTATAAAATTTACTAAAACAATATTGAACAAACTCTGATGAGCATAATCAATTGTCACTCAAATAAAAATGATACTCCCTCAAAAAATTTCTATCATCCCCAGTACTATCATTTGCATTTCTAAAACAATATGGACAAACATGGCTACTTGCATTGAATTATAATATTGAGATTGAATTTCCTCTCAAGTGCGGAGCAAGAGTATAATTCTCCACAAAATCAACCACTGAAAGTATAGTACCAATTGGAAATGTGTTTCTACATGCACGAAATTGGCCATCAAGCCATCGAGCATGTTCAGAGTGAATGACATATTTTGGTACAATTTTATTATTAAATTCACTCATAAATGCATGCACACTAACTTTTTATGTAACTAAATCACAACGCTTTCCTATTTTTCCATCTTTTAATTAAAGAATAGTGAACATTCCTAAATCTTTTGACATCTACTAATTGTTGTCCAAAATCATGATCAACACTTTCATGCAAACAAATTCTTAAAAATGAAATATTTCCACATTTAATGCATTGTCCAGAAATACAAGAACTTAAATAAAATAATTTATCATTAGATTTTTCACAAAACAAACCTGAAATAAACTCTCTTATTGCTTCAGGTGGCATATCAATACCACAATCTTGTATAATCATGTTAGTATGCAAGGTACAACGTATATATCGAAAAACATCATAAAAATAATGAAATTGAACATGTATTTTACAACAACAAGATATTTGTTGCTTATTAATTTTACATACCAGGGTTTACATTTTTCAAAAGACCTTTGACTTATTTTAATATTACCAGGTAACACTGAATCGCTACAAAATTTTCTATAAAATTCAGCTTTGTGTTGTATCTAATAGGTGTTTTGGGTGAGGATCGCTAACTTTGGACCCCACCTCTTTAATTTTCTTAGTAAAACATCTCTAGCATTATTAGATGAAACCTAGTATTATCATATGCCAATATTTTGATCAAATATTTAATTTCCCCAACATTCAATTTTATATCGCACTTTAGAGTTCACCTAAACTCCAACATTGACATAGATCATTTTCTATACTTCTCTTCTTTTGCCACTCCTAGTAAATGTTTTTAGGGATGCATTTTAAACTCTACCAATATTGCTTACCATTCTTTTTATTCAAATTTGCTTTTATTATTAATCCATATAGTTATAGCCTCCTCTTGCTACCGCTTTTTATTTCTCTTTAGATTGACTATTTTTCCCAATAGATTGAATGGCACTAGCAACCATATAGACATAACATGTTTTAATGATTGATCTTTTCTTTTTGGTTTAACATAAAAGCCTAACCTTTTCATTACTTTTCTCATTTTTTGTATTCTCATCAATTGCATCATTAGTTGACATTGAAATGCAATTTTTTTACGATAAAATAATTTGGTGTATATTCTATTCATATGTGTTCTTATTTGCCTCCAAGAAATTTGACTAGGAAGATTATCAAAAACACCACTTCCAATTTTTTAAAAGCATTTTCATTAACTTTCAACATCTAAGATTCTAGGATTTTCACTTTCATTTTCATTTTCTTACATTTTCATCTTCATTTCATCAACAAAATGGTTTTCATTTTCATTTTCATTTTCATTTTCATCAACAAAACGGTTTTCTATCATTTCTTACATTTCATCTTCATTTTCATCTCTTCATTTTCTGTCAACAAAATGGTTTTCATTTTTATTTTCATTTTCATTTTCTTTTAATCAACAAAATGGTTTTCATTTTCATTTTCATCAACAAAACGGGCTTTTCACTTTCATTTCATTTTCATCAAAATACTGTGCTCTTTGTTTTATTTTCAATAAAATGATCATTTTGATTTTCATTTGCAACAAAAGATTTTTCTTTTTTGTTTTCAACAAATTCTATAAAAGTTTCATCTCTCTAAATATTAGTTACCAAGCCAACATCATTAAGTCCAAGATCTTCTGTGTAAAAACTTCTACATACAAATTTGCCTGCTTACCTAACATGTGGATTTGAAGACGTAATCTCCTCGGATTTGTGCATATTAATATTGGAACATTCTCTCCATAGCATTCAAAGAGGGATTTGAAGACATAGTAGGACTTCTTGTTTCTAGGTAAATCATATTCTTCTCCAAATTGACTCCTTCTAAATTAGCTTCATCTACAACCATGGTATCCCTTCAATGTTTTCATCTTCAATAGTTGTTGAATTGGTTGCTCCACCATTCATTGATTTCATTCTCATTCTTCTTTGTCTTTGTCTTTGTCTCTCTTTTTCTCTATTTGCTTCAACTTCTTGAGGAGTCAATGTCTTCCTTCTTTTATTACGAGCTTTATCTCCCATAATTATTAAATTCTCAAGCAAAAATGAATGTTAATAGTGAAATACTTCAAAATATTCAATCCAAATTGGAAGTTGAATACCTATTAGGACAAAATTCTTGCTCTTGTGTTCCTCAAAACAAGTAGAAAACTACCACAATTCCACTTTAAAAATTGTTTCCTTCATGCCTCCTTTGAAAAATTCAATCCATATTGCAAATTGAAACCTTTTGTTCCTCTAAACAAGCACAAAAATAACACAATTCCACTTCAAAAATGGTGTAGATGATGCCCCGTTTGATAAAATCAACTAAAAATCAAGTTCACCACCTGTAAATACAATAGCTTATGAAAAATAATTTACTTTTACTGCTCTCGGCCGTACATGTGAAGTTGCAGACTTCACAGTAATTATTTGCAATGTATTTAAATAAAATAAATGAGATCCCATTTGTAAAATGGGATCCTGCTTACTATAAAATGGGATCCCACTTATAAAATCGGGATCCTGTCTCTAAGAAGCGGGATCCCATTCTATAATCGGGATCTCGTTCATCGGCATTGAATGTCGGAGCCGTTGGCCAGAAAACAGGATCCCATTTCCTTGACAATGGTCTAAATATTGTCAAATAGGGAACAGGATCTTGATTATAAGACGGGATCCCGTTTATTAATGAACGAGATCCTGTTTTATATTCAGGATTCCTTTTTTTAAAATTTGATTTTTTTTTTCCATTGTGGTTGGGTTTTTGCCTAGGTTTTTGGTTCGGGAAAAGCATTGGAAGTTCGAAGCTAGGCCTTCAACCTGGTTTGACCTGCAAGTTGAAGGTCCTAACAATGTCAAAGAAAAATACTGACTTTGGACATATGGCTGACGACCTTTTTTGTAGAATTTTCCTCAATTTTAAATTAAAACCCATTTTAGATAGAAACAAATGCAAATTCTAAATATATAATTTTTTGCCACTGATTAATATTTTTTCTATTTTTCAATTGTTAATTTCAAATAAAATTGGTCCATAAACTTTAAATATTAGGGTTTTTTACTATTTTAATAACTTTTGATCAACATAACATTTTGACAAACGAATTGCATGAGAACAAACTTCAGACAATTCTTTTCAATTTAAAAAAAATAAAAAATCAAAAAATTATAAGTTTAGGTCATCTTATGCATGTCGTACATGACGATTTTTCAAAACGACAAATCTGCCTAATAAAAATTTAACAAAAAAAGATATATTCAATAAAAAATTACAACAAAATATTAAGAACAAGCTTTAGTGAGTCATAAAACTTTTCCCAAAAGGATTTAGAAAAATACGATAACTTAAGTCAAAATATGGATGTCATACACGTGCATGGTATGGTAAAAAAAAGAAGACTTTTGAACAGTGGTTTTTAGAAATGACTATTAAAACTCAATTTGTACAATCTGGGTATTGAAATAAATTACATATTTGGAAACTAGACTTTGAGCACTACATTTTATGATTATGAATTTTTTAAATATTTCATCTCTAAGTGCTTCAAATTTTAAGGTCAAATGTGTCAAATTATGAAAATCAGGAAAAACACTTCCACTTTTTGGCCAAAAAGTGGACTCAACTTCTTGCACAAACCCATGTCTAACCACCTTAACTTGGTCAAAAATTAATGAAATTCAATTTTTCTTTTTTTAATCCTATAGTATGTGAAGCATAAAATGTGACACATATTTCATATTCAAAATATGTGATACCGTTTGAAAGCTATAAATGTTTTTCAATTAGCCTATCAATTAGGACTTTAGTTATAATTCAAATAGAAAATGAATAATAATTATTTATTAAATTCAAACTATAGCATAATTTATATTGTGGAAAGCTGAGAATCTCCTTTAAAAACCCTTTTCGTTTCATCAATTTTTGGTTAAAAAAAAGTCGTCAGCCACATACCCTACACATACCCATCATATTGCCACTTTTTCGCCCATCATGATCCTACACATACCCTAGAATCCCTGCTTGTTTTTCATTCTACCCCACCTTGGCCTCTCTTCATCTACATCGTACTAATAGGTTTTGTGGTCTGGTACTGGCCACAACACAATAGTTGGCTAAAATATTAATGGGAGCCAATAGTGCTACTTCATCCTCCCAAGATGTATATACCTAATGCATCATTTGCAAGCTACATAATAATTTTGCAGGGAATGGGGTTCAATGTGTTTTAACTGATCTGGCAAGTCATTCCATCTCTATGATAAATATCCCAATACTTTCTTTCCTACAGTGGCAACTACCTATTCATATTCTAGATATGCTTCCTCTCTAGAAGGCATGATCCTCTTTTTGTACTCAGCATTGTAAAGAAGTCTATGCCATGTGTAGAAGATATCTACAGGATTGTTTGATTAAGCTCTTAGAGATAGGGGGTATGGAGCTCTTTTTCTTTGTATATTTTGAATTGTTGCTCAGGCTAGTTGATTTCATTTTGAATCCATGACATTAATTCCCTCAAGTGAACATCCTCAATATATAGCAATGGATTCCATTTATGGTCATTGGGAACAACATAGTTGTGCAAATACAACTCACACAGTAAATTCTTAATTTTAGGAGGAGAGGATTGGTAAGCTTGGAAAAATTCTTGTGGGGTTTCAATGGAAGAGTTTAGACTGGAAATGACTCTTGACAACTTAAAAGAGAGATTACGCTCCCTTAAATGCAATGCATATACCCTTGGGAGAGTCCTACATTCCATAATTTGTGGTACTAGAGTCACCACATTGTTTACCTTATTTTTTAATGTAGTAATCTTTGCATTCTTCTCCTCAATTTCTTCATTTTTCTTATTGATCTCTTCCTATAGCCCGAGTTTTTCTCTATTCCATTCTTCTTCTTTCTCCCACATTTCTTTCTATAAATCCAGGGCTACTGATGCCCATGAAAAAGTAGGAGGTATGTGCTTTCCTACTAGGATCTTCCCCAACACTGGTTACTGATGTTCAACTTTCTCTACAACAATAGCGAGTTCTACCAATCCTATATTTTCCTACCTCCTAGGAGCTTTTTCGTTCTTTCCAGGTTTCCCTTTGAGTCCATGGCTCCTTTTTTGAGGCACACCGATAGAAAACTCGGTCAATTTTTATTTCCTTGGAGGAATTTTATTTTTCCCAGCGGTTGCAAGATGCTTAGTTTCTTTAGTTTTCCACTTCCTAGGGCTAGGATTTACCTTTTCGGGTTTTTGTTTCTTAGCCTTCACTTTGCTAATTTCTTCTTTTCTCATTTTTTCTTCCTCCCTTCGAATATCAGTCCTAGTGCAAACTGTGGTTTTAGGGGAAACATCGACATTAGGGTCCAAATATGAACTATCCTCATTTGCATGCTTGGATTCAGAGGAACTAGTTCTCACATTTTCTAATATGAACTTCTTAATGCTCAAAAATTCATCCCACAACATATTGGACACATCTTGCAAAGACTTTTCTACCAAAAATTTAATCAAACAATGATGGGAAATAGAGTTTTCCCTGCCTTTCTGTGTCTCAACATCCATGATTGCAAGAAGATTGTATAGGACGTTTGGCACATTCATCTTCTTGCCATGTATCATGTGATTCAAAAGCTTGAAATGCATAGAATGAAGACATGATTGGTGACCCTTGCAAATAATGTATTTGATAATATAAACAACAACTTTCTTCCATGTTTTCGACAAAGAAAGTCTTCTTGTTCCTTGTTTGTCTATAACAAGTGGAGGATCACTAGGCTTGGTGAATTCTACTCTAGTTGATCTATCATCCCTAGAAGCAGTGTAGGGTTCTCCTTTAGTGGGAAAACCTAACACTTCAGAAATCCTTTCTTCGGTGGCTATAACTTTTAATCCTTTCACCATTGCCTCACCATTAGAAAAAAAATTGTGCAAATTCTAAGGCAATGTCATTATTGAAACTATTTACCTTCAGAAAGTAATCTAGCCAACCACAATTCCTAAATTGAGGCTCATAGAGTGCATCTTGTAGGATTACCTGGTGAACTATTGGTTCACTTCTGATTAACTGACCTCCCATTTCCTCCACTCAAACTATGGAAAACACCTCTACAAAGACTTATTTCCTGTAATCCTTCAACTAAAAACCCAATTTCTCTTTAGCTTCTTGCAATTCTCACCAATACTAACACCAATATTGTATGACCTCTCAATTTTTCCTTTTTAGTGGCATTATGATTTTGACTAAGGCAGCAAATAAGACATAAAGGAGGGGTATTATCAAACAAAATGGCAAAAACTTAATGTCATATCATGCATGTAGAACATCACTTAAACTTCATGATTTCAAATTTACTGCCATGTTGGCGCATGAAATATGACTAATGCCATGTATGACACGTAGGTTCACACTCCCCCCCCAACCTAAATAAAATCATGTGTTTGCACAGGATGGAATGGAAGTATGATATAATAGGGCATACTAATAGGATTTTCTATGTGAAATATGAATATTAAAGTATAGTAATCAAACAAATGCATATAAGGTAATTAATATATATTAAGCCTTAAGCACAGACCTGAAAAATTGGAATGTATTCTCCAGAAAATGTGGAAGGAAGTACCAGTCATCAAAAAAGTATGGTTGAGCTATTAAATGAAGTGATGGTGGAGTGATGTGGAAGAGAGAGAGGGGTTGGAGATGAATGGGTGGGTAGTTTTATTGATGGAGAAATTAATTCCCAAAAAAAGTGGAAATTTTTATTATGGTTGCATGCATACCTTTGACTAGCCAGAAGGTTGAACACTAGGTCTGCTTCCTTCAGTTGCAGGAACTTCAGAGTTCTGGTATTCAATAAATTGATGCATGAACTCCTGTTTTGAGGCAGGCTTATGGTATAACCTAAGACGATGACCATTAACTAGGAGCTTGAACCTAACAAGATCAATTGTTGTAAGCTGAACAACACCATTGGGAAAGACATCTACAATATCATATGGTCCCAACCACCAGGTTTGAAGTTTTCCTAAGTTGTCTTTATACCTAGAATCATAAAGAAGTACCCAGTCACCTGGTTGGAACTTCTTTTCTTTGATGTATTTCTCATGTCATCTAACTCTCTAGTTTTGCACCATCTCAGCATGGTGGAGAGTTGATTTACTCATCTCATCTAAGGTATTTAGTTGCATAACCCTATCCTTCTATGACTCGGATATATCTATTCCAAGGTCTAGTGTTGTTTGAAGAGTTTTATGTTCAAACTCTATAGGAATCCTTGTTGTTTTTCCATATAATAGTTCAAAGGGAGTAAAACCAATGGTGGTTTTCCAAGTGGTTCTATAGGCCTAGATAGCTTCTGGAAACCTCTTTGCCCAATCTTTTATGTGGATTGCTACTATTTTGGTCAGAATAGATTCTATTTCCCTATTTATTACCTCAGACTGGTCATTGGCTTGAGGGTGATAGGGTGTAGATTTTCTATGCCCGACATTATATTCATTCACCAATGTTGTGACAAGAGTGGATGTGAATTGATCCCCTTAATCTGTGACTATTTCTATAGAAACTCCATAGCATGTGAAAATTTCTTCATAAAGGAATTCTACAACTTTATTGTCCCTATCATGTTTCATGGCTTTGACCTCAACCCATTTAGTCACATAATTAGTACAAACCAAGATGTAAGATTTTCCATTTGATGGTGGATCAAAAGGACCTACAAAATCAAGTCCCTATTTATCAAATGGTGTGATAACTACTTGAGGGTATAGAGGAATCTCATCTAATTTAGTCGGTCAGCCCATCCTTTGACACCTATCACATTTCCTAGTGTACTTGCCTACATCCTTATGAAGTGTAGGCCAGTAATACCCTATATTGAGAATCTTCATGACTATTCTCTTAGCTACAAAGTGTCCCCCATAGGATTCATTATGGAATGCATGTAGTATATCATAAGTTTTACCCTCTCTTATGCATCTTCTCATCACATGATCTAGTCTAGTATATAATAAACAACCTACCATCCATGAGAATGGAATTTTTTTTCAATAATAACCCTTCACTCTTTTAGAGAGAAATGAGGGGGAACTCTTAATGTGACCAAATAATTGGCTATATCTACATACCAAGGTGTGTGCACACTAACAGAGAACAAATGTTCATCAGGAAAGGAGTCATCAATGACTTGAGTGTCCTTTGATGTGGTAAATCTAGAGAGAAAATCTGCCACAACATTTTCCTTACTTGGCTTGTCTATAATGGTGATATCAAATTCCTGCATTAATATCAACCACCTTGCTAACCTTCCTGTAATCAATGGCTTGTTCATTAGTATTTTATGGCTGCATGGTATGTATGAACAATTATCTGGTATCCTGTGATATAATGTCTAAACTTGTTGAGATCATAAATGGTTGCTAACATCTCCTTCTCTGTCACTGTGTAGTTAAACTTAGCCCCTTGTAGGTTCTTCCTGACAAAGTAGATTGCATTCCCTATTGCTCCCTCTTTTTGTCCTAAGATAGCCCCTATAGCATAATCAGATGCATCTATGTGAATATTGAAACGAAGTCCCCAATTAGGGCCTTTGAGCACAGGAGCATGGGTTAATGTTGTTTTTAAATCAAATAATGCTTTATCACAATCCACTGTCCATTGGAACTCAACATATTTAATTAAAAGATTATAAAGTGGTGTTTCCATCTTACTAAAATCTTTTATGAAGCGCTTGTAGTATCCTACATGTCCCAAGAAACTTCTAACATCTTTTTGCTTGACAGGAAGAGAAAGATTGGTAATTACTTCAATTTTGGTTGGGTCCACTTGAATTCCTTTCTGCGAGATATAATGGCCAAGGACCACTCCTTCCTGCATCATCATAAAGAATTTATCACTGTTGAAGGATAGATTATGGTCCTCACATCTTTGCAAAACCTTTCTTAGGTTTTCTAATGCTTATGCAAAATTAGTACCATAAGTAGTGAAATCATCCATGTAGATCTTCGTACAATCATGTGAAATATCTGAGAATATACTAATAACTACTCTTTGGAAGGTTGCAGGTGCATTGCATAGACCAAATGGGATTACTAAATAGGCATAAGTCTCCGAAGGATAGGTGAAATTTTTCTTGTCCTGATCTTCAGGTGCAATCTATATCTGATTATAACCATTGAATCCATCTATGAGAAAAAAATACTACTTACCTGCAAGTGAATCCAATACTTGGTCTATAAAAGGAAGGGGAAAGTGATCCTTTCTGGTGATAGAGTTTAGTTCTCTTTAGTCAACAAAAACTCTCCATTTACCTCCCTTTTAGGCATAATTACCAAAGGGTGCTATCTAAGATAGGGTAGATAAATCCTGCATCCAATAACTTATGTAGTTCTCCTTTCACAATCTCCCTCAATGCAGGGTTAATTCTCCTTTGTGGTTTCCTTACTAGTGTGTAGTCATATCTAATGTAGATCCTATGAGTACAGAGTTTGGGATCTAATCCTTTCATGTCACATGGTAATCCCATGCAAATGCATTTTGATGCAGCTTTAATAGGTTTGTCAGGGACAACAACTGCTCTTGACTAAGCTTGTTATTAATATTCAAATGTTTTCCCTCTGAAACTTGTAATTTTGTGATCAACTCAATCATGGTTGTTTCACTGATTCTTAGTATTTTTAATTCATGTGGTAACAATGTATGAAGAATATATGTTGCTGTAGGAAATTCAGGTGTAGGAGAAGTTGGCAGAAGTATCTACAATGGACATGCAAAACTAGATTCATGAGTGGGTGGTTCTTCATGCACTTCACAATAGTTCTGAATTATATGGGATAATATTTCATCTACTTCATAAAGCTACATAAAAGGACTTCTTCCTATCATCATGAGTTGTGCCACTAAATTGACCTCCTCGGCCTCTTCTCCAACATGTGTCCAGATGGGGTTGTCCATATCATGGGATGGTTGAGTAGGAGGATAAAGCATAAGATTTTTAGTGCTTCTCCCATAAAAAATAGTCATGTCCCCTGACCGACATACAATGTAAGCATTTGTTGTAGCTAACCACGGTCTTCCTAGAATAATGGGATACCCTCCTAATGTAGCTTTAGGGGAAAGGACCATAAATTCTACTAGATATTCCCAAGAGTCTAGAGTCACAACAAGGTCTTCTACTATACCATCTGGTTTGATAATGGAATTGTCAGCAAGCTTTAGGAAAGTGGGAGTAGGTCTCAGATTCATAACATTTAGTTGCTGCAAGATATCCTTAGTGATCACATTGATAGCTACTCCCAAGTCTATTAGAGCATTCTTTACTTGTATTCCATTTATAATGACTCCAACTACAGTACTACCTGGGTTAGTATATTTAGGAATAGTTACTTTCCCAAGCATGATATCTACCAATTGCCCCACCATATGAACGGTGGTGGGGTCCTTTTTCCTCCCTAGATTTTTGAGGCATGCTTCTGTAATTGCCTTATTATATATGGGGACATCTTTAATGGCCTAGAACAAAGGTATCTTGACACATATGTGTTTTAATTGATCCATAATATCAAAGGTTGTTTCTTCCTTTTGTTTAACAACTTCTAACCTTTGAGGAAATGGTGGGTCTAGATCAAACTATCGAATTGGTTCAAGATTCTTGGTCACACTTGATTGAGCAGGGATATCAGATAAATTTTGGTGCTCCTCTTCTTCCACATGAAGCTCTATTATAATAGAAGTGTAAGGAGATGACAAAGTGGTTCTTGAACGCAGATGAATATCACTCACACTCATAGCATATGTAGGAACTTGATTGGGATTTACAAAGTAAACTAGTTGTTGTTCATGTGGTTTGTTATTTGGGTTAGGTGTGGGTTGAGCTGGTAACTAAGTAGGTCTAGGTGTGGTAGAGTTTGAGTTATGAGGAGGAAATATGGTAGGTTGTTGAGGTTTTGGAGGCGGTTGCATGTAACCAGTTGTCTAGTTTGGCCATTGTTGTCCTCCCATCCATTGGGATGCTTGTTTCTAGTTTCCTTGAGGTTGCTTCCAATTCCCCTAGAATGGATACCACTGGGTTGGATTTTTTTGGTAATTGGGCCAAGTATTTGGAGGGTTGTTCCAAGGCTGAGGTGGATAGCCTCCAATTTTTTTATGGGTATGGGGGTTTCCATTGATTACCAGATGCATAAGAATTCAAATAAGGTCCACTAAAAGATAATGGGTCTGGTGGCATACTTGTCTTGGAGCCCATGGCATTCTTTGTGCATTGTAGAAAACCTAATCATCATCACCTTGAATTAGCTTGAATTCTAGTGGAATTTGCTTGCTATCAATGTTGGCTACCATTTTACATCTGCAGTCCTTCTTTTTCCTGCAATGAGGGCAATATTATGCCAACATTGCCTCTACATTCTCATTTTTCTTCTTTCTTGAAGTATATCTAGCTGAGTGGCCATATTGTTTATGATATCCTGCTTGAGATATGCCAACAAATGAGTGATTTCCATCCTTGAAACTCCATTAGTGGAGGATTTACCCATAGAAGATTGGTAACCTCTTCCTTTCTTTATAGCTACCCTGGAGTAATTCTGACATATCTTCTTAATATCATCCCAGGGAACTTGGGTGATATCTCCTCCTATCAAGTCTAGAGCATCAGTGCAATTTTCATTGATACCTTTAAGGAAGAGCAACTTTTGAGACTCTTCATTTAGTACATGATGTGGGGATTTCTGTAGAAAAAACATGAACCTTGAAATATAGTCCTCCAAATTTTCATCCTCCTTCTGCTGCATCCTGAAGATATCATCTCCTCTCATATCACTACCTCTACAATATTCTTTATACTTGTCAAGAAAATTTTCTTTAATATCATCCCATGTATCTATAGTATTCCTACCTAAGCCCATAAACCATCTTAATGCAACTTCCTTCAAGGTAGTAGGAAACAATTTAAGCCTATGAGCATCAGTAGTGTAATCATAGCTTTGGCAAAGGATATCAAATTGGATGGAAAAGTTGGATGGTTAGGTCTATTTTGGCTAGCCATAATTGCTTGATGGATAATTAAAGCCAATCGATTCTCAATCAAGTTTTGGGAAGCTTTCTCTTCAGAGGAAGTTTTAGAACTATTCAAATTGGGAAATGCATCAGCAAAAGGGTTTTCCTCTCTTTCTTCTTCGTATCTTGGTAAATTTTGAAACTCAACTAGCTGGTTATCAAAATTAGGGCCATTAGGAAGGAATCCCCCTAGAGCATCTCTTCTCCTACCCCTATGCATGCAATATTAACTCAGTATCAACCAACTCACACAAAGAATTGGTGAAATAATAGTGGATCATTACTTTATTCGAATGAAAGGTATGCTAAAAACAAACATTAGAGATACTAAAAAACAAGAAAGAAGTTGGAAATGACTTTGAAGAACTTCCTAGTTTTACACCATCCCTGACAATGACACCAAAAATGTTGGCCTCCTATAATGGTTCAATAACTAATCCCTTAAAGCTATAACTTGGAGATTAGATATTTGCACCAAGTAGTTATCTTGCTCATCATGAAGGTTCATTTCATTATCAACCCAGGGACATGTTCACTTGAAATGGGTTAGCACTGTCTGTGCACTAGGACTCAATTGTAGTCATCCTTATCCTATAACTAGAGAGGAAATAGTACTGAAAGTGAAATGCTTGAAAGGAATTAGCATAAGTACTCATCATAATTCAACAACTAAGTTGAACTGAAATGAATGACAAAAACAAAAGTCTCAACAAATAGACAAGAAGTTACTCTATCTTCCTTGGTTGCAAGAATAGACATAGAACGAAGTTCCAATGGCTGCAAGAATAGACAACTACTAAAATTGTAACAAATTATTGAACAAAAAAGTAACTACTAAACTGAATGGATGGAATTCTCACCAAGTGGGCCCCCTTGAATGAGTCTTCCCAAAACTAACTCAGACGCAGCAAGATCAAGTATCATTTTATCATTGAAAACATTGTTACATCATAATGGCAACATGACTGTATTTCTTGAAACTAAAACTGAAAGTACAATATACGAACATCCAACTTCCTGAATAGGATCATATAATCATTATTTATAGAAGGAAAGCTTCTAACTAACTGGGTAGTCGACTCCAACAGACTAGGAGAATTCCATTTATTGAAATCATGAAAAAGAGGAAGGAGGTTATGCATGCACAAGATTTAGTTAAACTAGTCTTTCCTCAATGAGGATCAAGCATAACAACACCACCTAAATCTACTCAACTAATATACATGGTCATTTAAATTTAAGTTATAACTTCCACATGAGCTGGAAGTTTCCAACCATTGACCTCTTTAATGTCCATATCTTTTTGACTCCTTCAGCAACTAGCCAGCTGGCATGAACTTCTTCCACCTTGAAAGCTCCATTTATATCTGCATCTTAATCTAAACCTGCATTATGACATTATCATGCACAAGAAAATTGTATATCCATAATCACCTTAGAATAAAATTCATTCAATCACATGTAAAATTAATATAGATATATCACATAGCAGGTTAATACCATCAAAAGTTACAGGGATAAGTTCATGTCCAAATTTCATAAGTTTAGGGAAATAACATGGAAAGTATTAGTATCCAGGTGCTAAAAACCCATAGTAACAATAACAAACATATGATAAATCCTAACAAAAATGAGTCATTATTTGGACTTATCACCTACCTGAGAAGGAAAGCACTATCTTCTTATTTTTTTTATCTTTTTAGTAGAAACAAAAACCTCTAGGGTTTATTGTAAAGGGACAATTTCTTTAAACCAATTATGGTTAACCTTTCTTTTATGCTCTCTCTCTTTTGCAAGAAATAGCTAAGTATGAAGCTGAAATTTGTTATTTAATCTTAGAGATTCTTACTCCATTCTTGAAAGAAAATTGTTTCTCTTCTTTTCCAGTTGGTAAGTTATTAGTAGAATGCAAATAAATTGTAAATATAATTTTATTAAAGGAACCTTCAGTGGGTAAAATGTGAATCATTTTTTTGTTGTTAGATATTCAAACCAAAGATTAGTTTGTTGAGAACCTACAAGTTGGTAGAAGAGTCTAAAACATGGTCAATGCTAGACCTTCTATAAAGATGCTTAACTAGTTTGTTATGTTAGCTATTCTTTGTATTCTTGTCCACGACTTTTTGTCATAAGATTTATAATTCAAATATAGAATATTTTTACGCACCTCACAAATTGTTAAGAAAGACTTAACCCTAAGGTCGAGTAATATTCTTTAATGGGAAAAACCCATCATTTTGGGGTGTTTGTTTATGATATTTTTATACTGTATTCTAATCAGGAGGGTCAAATTATTGTCTTTTTATTATGAAGCTTTACTAAAATTCTATTTATGAGAGTAGACACTCTCATAAGTTATGGTAATATTCTAACTTGTGGTAGTAGCCAAGACCCAGATGGTTATGTGATGTAACTCAGGTGTTTAAAGCTAGTAATAACTAACCAACTTAGTTGAGTTGACTTAGGGAGTCAATGTGTGTTAATTAAGATCTTTCAATATGTTTAACCATTGGTCGAACAACAATTTTGAGCTCACTTAGGTCAGCTATGGTTCTCCAAGTCGATTAGAGGTGGGTGAACAAACAACTCCACTCATAAGTAGTGGTTGAACATAGTTCAAATACTTTGGCCAAAGTGAGTGCAATAGTCTTTGTTTGCACTTATTGGTTCACTATTTTTTAGATTTACTTAACTAATCAAAGTTGGAATTCATAGTTGGAAGGTATGCATAGTTGTTTTACAATATTAGTTAAGTAGGGAACAATACCAGAGCTCAGATGGAAATACTAGGGGGTTCTTAACTATACCCTTTGTTGAAGGGTAGGGAAATTTCCAATTTGGAAGGTATGTCAGAGATTGTCAGTCTATGGTTGGAGGTAAAGCACATGTGTGATGCTCTCCCTCTTGTAGATGACATGTCAAGTATTGTGAGATATAAAGTATCTAGATATGGGATCTCTGACCTTGTTCCTTAAAATTTTAATGTTATATCTTATTTATTTTCAATCTCTCATATTGAAAATGTAAAAGGAAAAAGTTGTTTATTCCTTTTAGTTTGAAAAGAAAAGTAAGATTATAATGAAATGTTTATATATATTCAGTTATGTAATTGCAATTTTAATTATTGAAAAGAAAAAAATGTATATCCTATTTTTATGGTGTTAATTTATTATTGCAAGGTTATAAAACATAAGTAAATTCTTTGTAGAAGGAGGTGGTTGTTACCAATGGTCATTGGAGCATTAAATTATTGATTTTTTTTCAAATGTAAAGCCCTTATGTGATAGTCTAAAAGAATTTGGGAAAAACATACAAAAGCCAAACAAATTTTATACATGAAATAACAATGCTTCTATATTTTTTTCATTTTTAATAAATTTGCATGTATATATGATTTGCATATGCTATATTGTATGAGGGTTGTTCTACCTCCTATAAAGACTCCTCTATATTTGTGATTTTTTAGAACAACTCAATACAAACAATTATTCGTACAACCTTGATATATTATCCTACACATGATATTTAGTAATTATAACACACCCAACAAATAATTATTATAAGCATCTTTATGATGCAATATTCCTAACACCCCCCATATTGTATCATTCTCCAAGTGGGGAAAGGTGGACCTACAAAACTTGATGAACGCATTCAGTAGTTCATCCTAAGGTATGATTAGGGACATACACATCTACTCATGAAAACCAATATTGGAACTAGCCTCCTAAACTTATTGTGCTTTCATCCAAGGATAGAACTAGCACATCTATACAAGGTATTACATCAATTTTGGATAGGTAAAAACACATCTATCCAACATCAAAGTTCTGAACAAGGACACACAAATATGATCACAACAATTATGATTAGGGACAAACACATCCATTCATAAACAATCAAGAATTGTGATTGAGGACATACTCATCCAACCACAAGATAAAAAGCTTGAGAACTAAGTCCTCATCACATATGTAGCCACCATTATAGATCTTTCCAAGTTTTTTTATCACAAATGATATGAGACAGTTGTTGCTTCCACCTAGAAACTGATCTTGGCTTTAGTCATTTTGGCACAATTTGTTTAATCACTAATACAATTTCACGGCCTCGTCGCTAGTGACTGACAAGAGGTTGTTGAATTTCCTTCAGCCTCCTGTGCCTCTGTCCTCCATTGAGCTTGCTACTTAACAAATTTCAATTTGAAGCTCAATTTTAGAATGCCCCCCCCCTTAATATGGACATCGTGTATAAGCAATATTGCATCCATTTACAAATGAGATGTTTTTTTATTACTTTTTGACACTTCTAGATTTTGTTAGAATATAATTAATGACTCATGAAAAGCAGACCCTATTCTAAACAATATAGGTTGACTTTTAGACTATAACACAAAATATCTCCTTTTGAACAATATTTGACCCCAATCAAAATAAGATCAAAATTATAGAGCTCCATTTATTAAAAATATTGACTATAACACTTTTGAATGTTAATAGACATACTTTTAATGACATGACAATTTATGAATTATTTTTAGCTGATAGGCTATTGTGGGTGGGAAATCCCACCGGATTAGTCTGTTGTCTGATGCCATGAAATTTGTGAAGCTTTCCGTTGCTGGTAATTTGGTTTACCCTAAACTTCACCTTATTTATTTTTAGCAATCACCCATTATGTTAGATAAGGTTGGTGGTAGAGGAGAGTGGGCAAGGGTCAAAAGGACTTTTGTGCCATTAATTAGGGATGGCACCGCATCCATTTTCTAGGGCTCTTCACATGAAAGGAGGGGAGTTTGAAGGTTTCCCACACCATACTCCCTAGCACCCATTTCGACATAGGCAGGAGGATGTTGGAAAAAGCTGTGGAGTTTGACTTTATACCTATCAATTGCATTTGCTTGAAATTTCTAAAGCTTTTCAACAAATCCATTTTGTGCATATCCTGCAATTATTGTATTCCATGAGCACATTTCTCAAAGGCATACTGTCTTGTGTGCCTTGTTATGCATCCACATTTTTGCATACATATCTACTAGGGCAGTTGCAACTATAAAATCTGGAAAGTTATCTCTAGCATGTATGCTTTGATTGATGTCCATAACCTGTTTCAAAGCTCTCATTTTGGCACAAGCAAAGTGGACGCTGGAAAAGGTTGTGGAATCCAAACCTAATACAATTTATGTAAAATCTTGAGGTAAGTTATCAACCATGGTTTTTGTGATTTTTGTTTTGTATATTTTGGAATCTGTAGGTGGCTATATCCTTTTTCTATTTTGTTTTACTTCATTCTAAAACAAACTTATTAAATGAAAGCTTGGTTTTGTAGCTTCGTGTATGGGTTTTGTGTATGATTTGCAATGGCTGCCTCTAAAACCATCAATCTTGTGAATTGTTGACTACTAATTTTATTGATAAATCATAAATTGGAGCAAATCATTGACATTAGTGGTGCCATCAACTGTTGTGCCAATTTAGTGAAAATTTATCTTTTATCTATTGTTCTTTCTGGTGCAATCTACCCTTGCTTTTTGAATAAGTCAATTATTAATTATTTTAACATTAGGTGAATTAACTCTGAGGTTATCAATAAGGTTCCATAATTTCATTTCTTTATTTTTGTTGTTGCAATTAAGCTGTAACACATAGATTTTATATGCATTTTGATTTGTGATGTACTGCGATTATTGTATTTGAGCTACCTGTTAGTTTGTAAACCTTATCACAGAAAATTATTATTGTTAGTACTGATAGACCCTCCACATATTATTATAAATGGAGTTGGATCTTCTTGGATTAATCAAGGTTAAGCCATTACAGTTTGAAAATAGATAGAATTATTGTATGGTCACATATTTGTGATTATAAATTGGATGATCATTGTGTTATTTATTGTATTGATATTAATGGTGATTTATGGTCTGATGATTTAATTTTTTTGAAGTTATCTATTATCCATTAAAGTCATTTTAATTATCCTTTGCATTTCATAGAGTCACCTAGATTTGATCATTGTTTCCTTAAAGGGAGATTAAGGATAATTAAAATGTATGCCATAAAATCCATGCTAAATAAGTGTATGCCATAGAATCCATTCTACCTAGGTGAAATGTAGATGGAAGAGTTTCTATAGAAAACATGAATTAATTTGATTGAGATAACAAGTTATCCAAATACGGCTTTGAGGATTTCCTAATGTATATATGATTCTTACTGACGCCACCGACATCTGACTCCATCTTGCTTCATTTTATTTTGCATGTTAAAACTTAGCCTGTAAGCTCAATATGGTAAGCTATAAAAATTGAACCCTATTTGATTAAGATCTTGTTAGTCCAATCCCAGTGGCTTGACTGTGCATATGCATTCAATGTGCAGTAATAGTTTTATTTTTGAAAAGGAAATTAAACAATCCTTTTCAAAATGAAAGGAAGAGTAAAATCTCTTTAACATAAATCTTGGGGTAATAAATAAATAGCATCAATATTCAGAATCTACCTTTGGACATCATTTATTTTAAATAATACACTCTTGTATGTTTTCTTTATTGTGAGAACTAGATATTATGCATTGTTGAGCAGCTAAAATGTTATTGATTTCCCTCACATCTCTCCCAGTTATTGTCAGAGCATCAATCCCACTTTTACAAATTTATCTTTTGCAAAAATCTGCTACATACCATTAAAAAATCAACTACAAGGATGAGGTATCAAGACTCAAGCATACATATCAATCAACAACATCGGCGTCATCAATGGCTTCAGTATATTCAACTTCTTATGGTAATTTTGTTCATACATCGGGGAAAAAAATTCTAATAATAGTAATACTATAAATTAAATATGTAGAAATCATTATAAAACTCAAAAAAACCTTAGTGCTTAAAATATGTCTAATTTTCCTCTTACATAATTATGCATTTCAGCTATTTACTTAAGCTACAATTTTTTTTCCATAATTTGACACCTAATCAACACATCTAACCATTCCATTGCTTTTGTTCTATAGGTCTTGAAGACAAATTGCATATATCATATCTAACCTCATTCAATTGACAACTGGGAGTTTTCCATTATGTTACATTCGGTTACAAGGTATATCATTAACCAACAACAACTATACTTAATCCAATTGACCTTTTAAGTTATAGGTCTTCTTTCATTGTACAAAAAATATTATGTTGTGAAGCCATTTAGCATAGCATACCGATTTAAATAAATTTCCATTTGTTCATTTTCAAATCTTCTCACATCCCATCATCAATTGACTTTTGCTATAAATAGTTAGTCTTGAAAAAATAAATTTACATTTTCTTGCATTTTTTTCCCCTGTCCTTCAATATATTGCCAGAGTATATCTTGCTATTGGTGTAACCATTGCACCTCATTGAGTTGCAAGTGCTAGTTTATTTTAATACTAACTTGATTGAACTGACACTTCGAGACATTAAGAAGACCCAGAAGATCGAATGGAAAAATAAAAGAACCTAAATAAAAAAACATATAAAAAATATGTTGATCGTAATACATAGAATATTATCTAATCAATTAGAAAAGAATACATTCTTGCCATGATCATACAAAGGGACCAAAGTTGGTGATGTAGCGACACCTTGATCTGCTAAAATCCTGATCACCATTTCAATGTTCTTCAAATCCCACTCCTCAGATAACGTCTTGTGTTGTCCACTCTAATCTATAAATTTACACATTTATCGTTCCTCCTAGATTATATATCCATTTTCTTTCTAAAGTTTGAATGCTTCATTCACTTCCACAAACTGCACCTTCTTGTTGAATTGCAAACATCACTTTTTATTTCAAGTCATGAATCCTTCTCCCCATTGCAAGGCAACGCAAGATTGAGTCACTTCCCAAACACAACAACACATAGATCTTTGGTGTCAAGGAAAATATCTCTGACTTCATCCATCCATTCTTTCACGATGTTGCTCTTCTTTTCTTTTCATAACAACAATGATGATAATCCTTAATTTTTATAAGATTATACAAATAATAGGCTTCTACAACTAAGTTCTCTGAATGTTCTTTATCTCATTATCTATTCTTCCAGGCAGGTGATTCACTCCTTGCAACTCAAGATAATAGAATGTCGACTAAGCTTTGTAAGAACCGATCAAAAGCTTAAAAACTAGTTCAAAAATAAACAATATTACCTATCTCACAAGGATCAACACAATTGGATTAACACACCTTTACATGTAGATCAACTTCGGCCTCTATGATATTGCACAATACTATGGACTGTGGATTGTTCAGCATATTATTGACATCACAAAACCAACCCCTCATGCCATTTTCTGTTGGAATTAATTTCTCTTGAGCCTTCTCTCACGTCAAATCCCCAATTGTCTCACCTACCCATCAGGAGCTCCTTTCCTCCAATGACAGTGTTTTTGGGATCTTCATCCCTACAACTCCTAACAACCCCTAAAGTTAATGTGGTAGAAATTCTTGAATTCTAGAATTTACTGCGGTAGGTGATTTCAAATTTTGAGAGGGAATGTTGAAGAAACAAAAAGAATTAAAGGCAGTTAGTTTTGTCAAGTTGGAAGAAGAGTTCCTAAGCAGCAGTAGTCTGAAGAGGAATGTTTTTTGTTCTCTATGTGATTCAAAGAATTTTGTACACAACAACAGCTATATTTTGTTTTGTGATTGAGCAGTGATTGCTCCTAAAGAGCTCTATGTAGCTACTACTAGTGAGCTCCTAGCAACTCCTGAAATTGTTTGTTTGGTTGAGCAGCTCATGAAAGCTCCCAACAGCTTGTAGTTCATAGTTTAAGTTTATTTTTGGAGTTTTATGTTTAGTATTTTATGTACTATCATTTCTAGCTTAGTTAATACAAAAAGGAAAATATTGCATGCCCATATTTGTGTCTCTTGTTCTTTGTTATTCTGCATTTTTATTCCCCTGTTGTTTTGGGGAAAGTGAGTAGCAACTCTATTTTTTTTTTGTGCATTCAAAAATTTTGACATGGTATCAGAGCCATAGGCCCCATTTCTTTGTGAGTTAGGGCATTTGTTTTTTCTGGGTATTAAGTTTTTCTTTGTAGGAGACATGGCTAGAGATGAAGGGAAGAGTTGGCAACAACCACCATCCTTTAATGGACAAACTATGATGTTTGGGAAAAGAAGATGAAGACCATAATGGTTGTCAAAGTTTTTTTGGAGTTTTGGTCAATGGGTTTGTGGATGTGACTGAACCAACATCATATGCAACTCTCTCAAATAACCAGAAGACCTAGCTAAAGGGGGCAAGGAGGAAAAATGCTAATGCATTGAGTTTGATAGAAGTAGCCTTGACAAAGGCCATTTTTCCCAAAATAGCAATAGCTAACTATGCAAAGGATGCTTAGGAAATCCTCCAGACCAACTATATTATCTCCAATGGAAAAAAGACCCATATTGGGCATCTAACCATTGCATACCTAAACTAATGCATTCACTATTTCATTGTAATTACTAGCATAATAAGAATGATACTATTGAATGGTTTCCTTAAATTATGATCATGTGCTTCGAAGCTCTTACCATAGTTTTGTGCACTGTTTTGGGTGTTTTTCAATGTATCAATTGATTTTCAATAGACACATTGTACTGGATCATTCCAAACAATTTTCCAAGTTTGATATGAACATTTTGCACATACTACATTATAAAATGCTTTGTTATTAACATCTAAATGCTATACCGTTGAATACTAAAGTTGAATTCTATTGGGTTGTTTTTTATTATTTTTGGGTCTGATCAACATAATGCCAAAGATGTGCAGATATGAAAATTGATTGTTTGAAATAGTTTTATGCACTATTTTTGATATTTTTCAATGTTTTCAGTTATGATAAATAGATTGTAGTGGTAGTGTATAGACAAATTTATAGCTTTTTTATGAACATGTTCCACATACTGCACTGTTAAATGATTTCTTATTAACATCTGATTGCAATGTTGTAGAATGCTATTTCTATATCCTAATTCTATTCTTTTTTAGTATGTTTGGATTTGACTAGCACACCGCAAAAGATGTGCAGATATAACAAGTTATTACTTGAAATTGTTCTATGCACTATTTGGTGTATTTTTCAATGTATTTAGCTATGATAAATACATTGTACTGGCTAGCTACAAACAATTTTGTAGCTTTCGTGTCAACTTTTTCCACATGTTGCACTATTAAATGCTTTCTTATTAACAAGACCTAAATGGAATGTTGTTGAATACTATGGTTGAATTGTACCCATATCCTGGCAACCTAAACAGTAGTTCTAGATGCACTATTTATGTTAGTCTTTAGTATTTCCTCGTCTGATCAACATAACGCCAAAGATGTACACATATAACAAGTGATCACTGGAAATACCTTGCAATTTCCATTGATACAATAATAGAGACAAAAAATGTAGGTATATAAACATTGAATATCTTTAGAGTTTTATACTCACCTTTTGCACATATATATATATATGTGATTTCTCCTATATTGTTGTAGTTTTTAAGAAATATAGGTGGGCACAATCGTATGTATATGTTTGTGTACCATGAGAATCAAAATAGTGGAATGTATTATCACCCTTTTCACATACATATATATGCAAGTGGTCCTCTATATCTGTAGTTTTTAAGAAAATATCATATGTGGGGGAAATTGTATGTGTATGTGTGTGCAGCATGACATTCAAAAGGGTGGAAAGTTTTAAATAAAGACAATGAATTTAATAGAAAAAAAAATCTTATGGTATATAAGCACAGAAAATGCAAAATTGAAGATAGCTACACAACTTTGGACTAATTAAATGCATTGAAACTATACTCTCGGAATTAGCGGATATAGGAAACGTTCAACTATAATGTTAAAAACATGTTATTGTTCTCATAGGTATCCATACATATAGATTTATATGCACATTTATTAACATATATATGTCTACACTTATCCATGTGTGTGTGTATAGATATATATACATACATACACATAGACAGATATATATGTATATATGTATATATATCTACATATATGCATCAATATCTAGCAGTTGCAACTATGTATTTAGAATATTTCATGTGTTTGGATGTCATATACACAAACAACAATCCAGTCAAATGTTCAAAAGGAAATTCTATAGATTAACATTGTTGTGTGCATCTTTTCATGGTGAATTTAAAACAAATTATATTGCTAAGAATAGAAAACCCAACAAACAATAACAAAATCATCTTCCATGTCTAAAGTTGAGAAGGATGCAAAGAAAATGGATAACTCCAATGCTGCACCTAATTCGAGCTACATTATTTGGTACTAAATATTATAGACAAATTGGGAAATTATAAAAGAGCTATTAGAAAAACACTTAAGAATCACAAAGATACCAACCAACAATAAGTAGAGGCCAAAAATTTTATAAGTCAGCAACATGTTTTGAATATTCTAGTAGATTAAACTATATATGCACATACTCTAGAAACATTCTCAAAAAAATTGTGTTCCATTTGACTAATAAGTTTAAAGTTATGCAACTATGTTCTATTTTCCATTTTTTGTGCCTATATACCCTGAGTTTTTTCATTTGTCCTTCATGCTTTGCTTACACATATTCTTATTTTTTCTTGCTAGCTTTTCAATTAGTTTTATTTTATTCAAATAGCTAGCAAATGTTGATCTACAAAATTCTCTTTTGATCATTTCACTATTTTGCTCTTCCTGTATATTACATTCAAAAATATATAGTCTTCTCTACATTTCATTTTTGTCTACTATATGATAACACTCCATGCAATTTGTGACGGGTTACCCAGGCATGTTCACAATGACAGTGGAGTTTGTTGACCACATGGGTTTGCAGTGGTGGAGTTGGTTGCCTCGATCAATGGGAATAGAATGGTAAAATCCTACCATCCACCTCTATTAGATATAAGATTGGAGGGTTTAACAAGTGTTTTGCTCTGCAATCTATAGAATTTGGTCTCCTATTGTGGTTGTAAGTTGTTTTGCAATGTCTTTTTTCCGTTCTATACACATCTAACCAGAGACATATTTTGATAGATTCAAATAAAATGTTGCTTTACAGTAATATCATGTTGGGCTCAATGCAAGCATAGATTGACAAGGAGATTTGAAGCCCATCTATGGGATAATTGGTACCTAAAAGATGACCATAAACAATGTTTGTTTTATAAATTTATATTTTACTAATTTATACATTCAACCCTTTTCTTCCTGCATGGCTAGATAGGCTCTAGTACATATGAAATCAGGTATGTTTATAAAGTTATTTTTATGCATTCTATGCTTTGAAGAAAAACCATTGATATTTATTTGATGTCTTCCTTTTAACGATATTTGGGTATTTCATCCACATAATTGGTTTGGCTTTAAAATAATATCTCCCATATATTCTTCTTTTCCTATATTTATCGACATTACAAACAAGTTCCATCTTTCCCAATTCTTTATCAATATTCTCTTTTTTTTTAAATTATTGCAGAAAAAAAAGTACTAGAAAAGGGAAATCATATATGAGAACACACAATTTTTTTGTAACTTTGTCATTGTGTAATATATGATGAAACTCCATGAAATTTCTCATCGACGTTTCATACTCTACTTGCTTGCAAGTTTGGAAAGAGCCCACGAGGCTTCATGATGCCGATGTGGTAGGGAGGAGAATGAGCATGGGTTTTGTTCTTTTGCCTTTCACCGTCATATATTTGTTGCTATATATATACATGCATGCATGAATTCTTACATGCACTTGACTAGAATAAACATAGTCTATTGTACACATTACATTTGTCCATGTTTCTATAGTTATCTTTTCAGCTTATGGAAAAAATTATATGTAAGCATCTCTTTATCAACATGCCCATCTTTTTCAAGTTGTTACACCAAAAAAAATACTACAATATAAGAAATCATATATGAAAACACCCAAATTTCCCCTACTTCTCCATTGTCTGATATATGATATGACTCCATTAAATTTTTGATGGGTCTTCCATACTTTTCTTGCTTGGGGGTTTGGCTAAAGCCCATGAGGCTTCAAGATGCCAATATGGTAGGGAGGAGAACAAGCATGAGTTTTGTGTTTCTTCCTTGCACCATCATATATTGACTGCTACAAATACAAAACATGTTGTATTCTACTGACTGCATTTCTCCATGCTTATACAACTATCTTTTCAACTTGCCAAATCAATTATTTAAACCAAATTCTTTATGACGATACCTATTTTCTTAAGGTTATGACAAAAATTATATGATGGAATAATTTGTGCAAAATGGGTATAACACCACAGACTTA
Source organism: Sequoia sempervirens (assembly GCA_007258455.2). Taxonomy (NCBI): domain Eukaryota; kingdom Viridiplantae; phylum Streptophyta; class Pinopsida; order Cupressales; family Cupressaceae; genus Sequoia; species Sequoia sempervirens. The sequence goes on along the minus strand of VDFB02347706.1, from coordinate 16,715 downwards.
ACTCAAAATTTGAGCTACATTACTTGGCATTAAATATTATAGACAAATCATTTATGCAAAATACGTATGTAAAACGACTTAAAAATTTCAGAGAACAATAGTTTTAAAACTCTCAAATATGCTATAAAATGGAGCCGAAGGCGAAATTTTTTACAATAGTCTGTTATCAAACCAACACCACAATGGCTCTTTCAACAATGCAACTTAATCAATATATTTTCTTGCCATCCAAACAAAATAATGATGAAAATTAACGGTTTGTTATAAGGAGTTTCAAATAGATGAGAAAAAAAGAATATCATGAAACATATTGGTACAAGACAAGTAGCCTATGTAACAGTTGTAAGAGGTATTAGGATAACACTTAAGAATTAGATGTAAATGATAGAATAATAGAAACCTTTGGTCTGCTTTCAATTTTTTTGGTCTGTGTATGTTTTCCTACCTCTCTTAAAGTTTTATTTAATGTGGGTTTCCAATCATCTGTCATTTACCTATGATTCTTAAGTGTTTTTCTAACATCACTTTTACAATTTCTCAAATGATAGATGATCAAAAACCCATTTTAAATAGAACTTTAACATATGGAGAATAAAAGGTGTAAACTATAGCTATGAACAGTTTGTTATATAGAGCTTTCGTTGTACAAAATGTGTACAACACCAAAGATGCACAGAGATAACAAGGAAGAATAACTAGAGGCCGAAAAACATACACAAACCAAAAGAAATTGAAAGTAGTCCAAAGGTACAGGTCAATGTTATGTTTGTATTTTATACCAATCTACAAAATTTTAGAATTTTGAAAGTTAAAAATAGTTCTTTTCACAAGGACAATAGAATAAGATACTCCTAAAGTGTCATGCCAAGAAAAATACATGAGGGAACAATCCTTAATCAAATGCACAAAAACATTTACCTGGATTAAGATATGAAGAATACAAGAGATAAACTACAACAATGAACAACTTGTTACAGGGATTTTCAAATAGATGAGAACAAGAGAATATCATGAAACATATTGATACAAGACAACCAATCTATGTAACAGTTGGCATTTACCTATTGGTTATTTCAAATTTCCACCAAGATTTTTGTCAGCCTAGCCCTAAATAGAATTTCTCGGTGATGGTAATTAATAATCACCGGCGGTCATCGACGAGTTTCTTGGCGTTGTTTATGACAATGTGGAGTTTGCTAATTACGTGGGTAGGATGTGGTGGAGTTGATTGCCTCAATATGTGGAAGCAGAATGGTAAGTATTTTCTCACGTGAGGGTTAATGCATCCTAGTGTTGTGGTACAGTGGCACAGGAGGAAGTAAATGCAATATTCATTGTTGCAGTGTGGGAAAGTATACTCTGAAATATGCAAGAAAATATATTGATTTAGTTGCATTGTTGAAAGAGCCATTTTAGTGTTATGAACATGTTACACATAATCCACCATTAAATGCTTTGTTATTAACATCTCAATGCTATATCATTAAATTATATGGTTGTATTGTAGCGATTTTCTCACAAGCTAAATAATACTTATATATGCTATTTTTAACTCTTTTTAGATCAATGTCTACATAAATACGAATAAAGATAGTATACACATATGTTTAGATATACATATGTATATATAAATTGTTGTTGCATTCTCAAACAAGCCACAGTGGTCTTCGTCTGTATATATGGATATATATATCTGCCTATATGTATATTTTTAAATATGGAATGGGGAATTCAATACATATATCTATGTGTATATGTATCTGTCTATGTTTTGGGGAATTCAATACAATTTCTCTTTTTATCTATAATATTTAGTAGCAAATAAGTGTTATTCTAACACATCTTATACAATTTCTCTATTTTTCTTCAATATCTACTACGAAGAATGTAGCTCAAATATTGTATCAATATGTTTTGTGATATTCTTTTTTTCTCACATGTTTGAAGCTCCTTGCATCAAACTTCTCGGGGCTGTTTATGACAGCAGTGGAGCTTGCTCCTTAAGTGGGTTGGCAGTGGTGGAGTTGGTTTCCTCAATACACAGAAACACAATGGTGAGTGTTTTCCCATGTGAGGGATTTTGAATTGAAAATCCAAATCTTACATAGATTGCTTGTCTTGTGTCAATATGTTTAATGTGGGTTTTCGATCATCTGTCATTTACCTCTGCTTCTTAAGTGGTTTTCTAGTAGTTATTTTACAATTTCTCTATTTTGTCTATAATATTTAGTGCCAAATAATGTAGCTTTAATTTTGAATTGACAAGCCAATTGTTACATAGATTGTTTGTGTTGTTTCAATATGTTTTATGGTATTCTTTTTTTCTAGTTTCCCAAAGAAAACTGTTCATTATATAACAGTTGGCAGTCTATGTAATAGTTGGCTTGTCAATTAGATGACCATTTTTACTATATGCTTCCTTAGATTGCAATTGTATTTTTTTTATATACATACATTTAAACTCGAATAATATAAATGTTGTTATAACTTTAGGGAAAATTGTCATCTTGATAAACAGCCGTATGTAAGTAATATTTTAGATAAGCTGAAAAGATAACTGTACACGCATGCAGTAATACAATGGGTAGACTACAATATCTTTTCGAAGTCAAATTTATGATTATTTTCCCACAAAAAAAAATCCCATTTAAGATTTCCCCTTTTATAGTCATTGGATATTGTGGTTTATGTGATTATGGAGGGCAACTACACACAACTCTCATGTGCTTTTGAGAGGACAAACAATTTGTCGATTGCATCACATTGTTTATCCCTAGAAGCACATGACAATGGTGTATGTTGCTCCATTCAACTAAACCATTTAAAATGTCAAAGTTAGTTTGGTTTTCATTTTGTACATGACTACATTTTTTACCTTTCTAGTTATTGGTTGTTATATGTTCCCATATTTCACAAACACATTTCTGCATATACATCTTAGCCATGCAATGAAAATATAAGCACTTGCAAAACAAAATATATACCAATACATATGTTTGTGAAGTTAGATGCACCTTTTTTAGTTATTATACACTTTTATTTATATTCCATCTATCCATGTTTCTCCAGCCATCTTCAAATCCCATGATGCCAATTCTTTATCGGGATACCTATTTTTTTCAACATAGCAAAAAAGGGACTACAATATTAGAGATCAAGTGTTTGAAAACACATTTTTTTCCTGAAATTTGTTATTGTGTGATATATGATAAGAGTCCATGAGATTTTCCATGGACCTTACCTGCCTTTCTTGCTCGAGGGTTTCACTAGAGCCCACGAGGCTTAATGAGGCCAATATGGTAGGGAGGATAACGAGCATGGGTTTAGTGCTTTTTCCTTCCATTTCATATATTTTTTGCTACTTATATATACATGGATACATTTAGACTCACACAATATAAATGTTGTTATAAATTTAGGGAAAATTGACATCTTGATGAACAACTATATGTAAATAATCTTTTAGATAAGCTAAAAAGATAACTGTACACACATGGAGTAATGTAATGGGTACACTACAATATCTTTTTTCAAGTCAAATGTATGATTGTTTTCCCACAAAAATATTCCCATTTAATATTTCCCATTTTACAGCCATGGTAGATTGTGGTTTATGTGATTATGGAGGGAAACCACACACTGCTATCATGTGCTTCTGAGAGGAAAAATAATTTTTTGATTGCATGACATTGTTTATCCCCAAAAGCACATGACAATGGTCTATGTTGCTCCATTCAACTAAACCATTTACAATGTCATGGTTGGCCCAGTTTTCATTTTGTACATGACTACTGTGGATATAAAAATCCTTTGAGCTCCCTTTGGGTTGATTATTTTGCTAAATTCTGGCCCACGCCTTATATATTTGAATATCCTCAGACCCCTTTTGAAGACTTCGCCTGCTACCACCACAATCTTAGCCAAGCACTCTTCTCAAGGATTCCCCCATTTGTTTCTTCGGTGCGCCATGCCATGCTTACACATGTCAGCAATGTGGGCATTTAAAATCCTATTTCCTTCGCTTCTCACCCAAGCCCCATCCGTGTGCCACATAGCATCGATCTGCGTACACTTTTTGGCGAACCCCATAGTTATCACCCGTAGCAAGGACTTCACCATGTGTCTTCCCCACATGGGTTTTCATTTCAAGGAGGGAGGAATGAACCACAAGCACCACCATATTTCCACATGTCCTAACTACCTTCATGATTAAGCGACACATATTTGCACGAGGTTCTGTTGAGACCACCACCATCATTTGTAGGGGATGCATCTGGCTTGAAGACGACCACATTCTATGCTCAAAATATTTTTTTGTTGCAATGGCCTTAGGAAATCATTACTATAGTCATCATTTCTCATGATGAAGGAATCTTTTCTGTTACTGGATCACTAGGCGGTGGGATTATTTTCTATATATACTACTTCTTCCTTCCGAAAATCAGTTCAAAAGATACAAAAAGGTTGGTGAAAGACACTAGGCCTTTTGTACTACTTTTAGATTATTGTATAAGACTCGCAAACTATGCCATTGTTCATCCTTTCTATTTTCTTAAGCTATTTTACAAAACATTATATTGTGTCATTATTGTACTGAGTTGTTTATTTGCAAAACTTCTGTGATTTCAATATAAGTTTGCTGATTTAGGCCATGTCTTTTGACTCTTCTTTTCAGTAAATGTGTATGGGAGTTATTTTATGTTATTGGATAAATTATTCAGGTTTTCATCTTTGATTTATGTTATCTTGGGACTTAGCAGATTGTTGAACAAGCCCTTAAATTGCATCCAAAAGATAGATTTACCATTCCTACATCTAAATCTTGGTGCATTGCCTTAGTTAGATCTTTATTTTTTATATTTTCTTCCTTTTCCCATTCCAAAACCCCAAATACAGAAGAATTCAACTTCTTTAAAAACATAGAGGTCACTCAGTTTAAGTGCAATTGGTCCCCCCATTAACTGAGTTTCCCATAAGGCTATTACCTTGTCAATTTTTGGCATCAACAATTTCTTTTTCTGGAATGCCTGGTGGGACCACTTAAATGTACCTAAACCTAAAGTGGGTGTATGATCCATCAACCTATTACTAGATCCCAAACAACTAATAACCCTAGCTTGTTAGTGCCACCACTAGGAACAGTGCAAACTGGAACCCATCCAATAAACATTTTGATCCCTCCACCAGCCATGTTGCCAATTGCAAACAAAATTTATGTGGCATGGGATGCTGGAAGCCCCTTGGTAGCACTAGTAGCACCCGCTATTTGGGCCCCTATCCCAACCTTTTCTTTGAAACCTATACCAAAATTCACCAGGGATGGCTAAAAAACACCATCTGAACATTTGCAAAATGTGGTTGACATGTGTTTGGTGCACAGAGTCACTGACCAAAATATAGCGCTAAGATTGCTCGTAGCCTCTTTTAGGGGTAAGGCACTAGATTGGTACCTCACTTTCCAAGCTAACAATATCGGTACCTAGGATTAGCTTGAAGATCCTTTCTATGAAATATTTTTGAATGATGGAGATCGGTCTTTGCTATATCATCAACTGGAGATCATAAAGCAGGACCCATATGAAGCCATGACTAACTTCAATGCTTGGTTTCATACAACTTGGAAAAGGATCCAGGCTGCCATCCGCCTGCCAGTTGAATTGGCATTCATGTTCTACTTGAAATACATCAATGTTGACATCTCGATGATGATCTATTCCCTTGGTGAAACCACTCTACTAGATGCATATAGCATCGTTATCAAGGTAGAGAATAATCTGATAGACACCGGGAAATTACCGTCTTAGCCCATTATGCCTATATTTCCTAAAATATCAATTCTCACCCAGGAAATAGAATCTACCAGTGCACTTGCTCCTCCCCAATCTATGTACACATATCTGAACATGCCACAAAATATTGCTTCTACATCCGGCTCTTCAAAGGATCAGATGAGTGATGCCAAGAAGATGTTGCGGACCATCACCAACAAAATAACTACCATCAAGTGAATCAAGTCTATACCTCTGAAGCCAACCTGCCAAAATTATCAAGGTGGAAGATCTTCCTACTAGAAAAATCAGTTCCAAGGAGGCCCGTGCACAAATCTACAGGCTCAAACAACTAATCAAATAGTGTCATTACCTACTCCACTACAAGTTGTTCACCCAAGTTTGAGTAGAGAGTTGACGACAAGGAAAAACAATCTCACCGATAACATCAATCCCTGGTGCTTCCCCTATGGTGATGCACATATGCCCCGAAACTATCTGTGTGGAAACCTACAACAAAAGGTGGTGAAACAACGTAGTCAAGGTGCACTGTCAGACCCTGGAGGTTATGTATATGCCTCTCCACAGATGGAAAATGTGGTACTCACCACACAAATGCAAGGGATGTCCCTAGAGCAAGAAATGGATATAGCTCCCGATCACATGCTCTTCTCATTGATGGAAGAAGAAGAGGTAGTGTTTGCAAATGGTGCATCCACATCTAAAGCCCCACAAGTGTAGTCTAATTATAACACTTGCTCCAAGAGGAGATTCACGGGTGAACCAATCGTCCCATAGCCCAAAAGTGCCTTCGACCAGACACCTAGTACCTCTGTAGTTGCACAACAATTTCAAATGTGGAACGAAATTGTTATAACCAGGGAAAAGGAATAAAAGCCTTCAAATCTACCACCATTCAATATGGTGGAACAATTAAAAAAATCCTCCGCTAATGTGTCCCTTTGGGATATCTTATCTATTCCATGGTAGAATTCATTGCTATAGAAGTCTCTCCGGAAGATGCAATCATTGAACCAATGGAGCAATCACTCAAGGAAAAGACCATCGATTCATCACCACCGACCAATGTTCTCACAAATAGTATAGAGGTAGCCTCTACTGAGGTTAGAGATAAGCCAAAACCAAAGCACTTTTTCCTAACTCTTATTGTGGAGAAGAAATTATTGCACAATTCCATGATTGACTTCGGTGCTAGCACTACAGTCATGCCCAAATAGATAGTTGAAGCCTTGGGACTTACCTACGAACCCTTAAAAGGAGGGGTTATGTAGTTTGATGGGAACAAAGTCAAAACTATAGTTCTCATCAAGGACCTCCCCTTGACTCTATTCTCTTTCCCTAGCATCACAGTTCTGTAAGATACTGTGATCATTGACGTTCCCCGCATGTTCGTTCTATGCTTATCGTAGGTATTCACTTCAAATATAGGTGGGTACCTTTCCTTATATTGGTCACACTTGATCCTCAAGAGCAAGCATGGAGCTAAAGAGAAAATAGTATCTGAAGTTCTACATTCGAAACATGTGGCCGATGAAGCCATGATCAACTTTGAGGCTGCTCATACTTGTATCACCAAAGAATAAATGTATTGTGTACTGAGCTGCTAGAGGATGAAAAAGTGACTGGAGACCAGATAGATTCAAAGGAGTTCCTCTTAAGTGAATATATAGACACTGATCCTTTTGACAACTATCATGTCACCGGGTTGGGGACCTATGTCATCTATGATGAAGATCAAGTGCTTCCAAAGGTCATATAGGAACCCAAGAGTGGTCAAGCCTCAAAGCTATGGACACTGCACTTTGATGGAGCAAGATGTAAATTTGGTGTAGGAATCAAGATATGTTTGACATCCCCATTAAATGAAAATACACTTCAGTCCTTCCACTTCCAGTTTTCTTGTTTGAACAATGAAGTTGAATATGAAGCCCTAGTGCAAGGTCTAAGCCTTGCAAAGTGGATGGGCATCAAGAAAATAATGGTGTTCAGAGACTCTGAACTAGTGGTCAATCAAGTCTGAGGGATTTCCATAGCTAAGAATGTCTACATGAGATCCTATAGACATAGAATCTGGGACCTGATTGAGGGCTTTAAAGCCTTCAATATCTAGATAGTGCTTAGAGAGAAAAATATAGATACAGATCACATGGCAATAATTAGATCTCAATTTGATCCTGCTTTTGACCTAATCCATAACATACACTATGTACGACTAATAGTTTGATCGAAAATCTTGGATAATGATCATAGCTGGAAAGTGTTCTAAAGCGATGAACACATCACCTCATTCATCCAACATTTGGGAGAGTTCATTGAGCAACTCCAACCATAATTTTTTGAGGCCTACGACGGACAAATCATTTAGCTAAAGTCCAACAAGCTTCCAAAGGGACTGCTTAGTCTTGAAAATCTGTTCGATTGTGACGATGTGAGGAATGACAAGAGGAAGTTTGTAGCAGAAAAAAGTGAGTATGCAGACATTCAATTCAAAGACGGAAGGAAGCTCAAGGTTATAAAAAATGTCCTACATGTATCATGATAAAGACTCAACTACTTTTGTGAGAAATATGAAGGAGTATTGGCTTGGTCATATGATGAACTCAAGGGATATGATCCCAAAATCATCCAGCATACATAGAGCTGACAGAAGGAGAAAAACCTATCTACCAAAAGCAGAGGCTAGTAAATCCCAAGATTGAGGCACTAATGGTGCAAGAGCTAACAAAGCTAATTCAATCTCGGATCATCTTCTCGATCAAGCACAAAACATGGGTATCCAACCTGGTTCCATTCTGAAAGAAGAACAAAGACATCTGCCTATGTGTTGACTTCTTAGACTTGAATAGAGCATCCTTGAAGGAACACTACTTGTTGCCTTCTATGGAGTCTATCTTAAAAATGGTGGTAGGATCATAGATGTTTTCTCTACTGGATGAATTCTTTAGTTACAACCAGTTCCAAGTAAAAGAGGAGGACCAACACAAAACAACGTTCACTACCAAGTAGGGAATGTTTGCCTATGCAAAAATGCTTTTCGGCCTCTCAAATGTGGGAGCCACTTTCCAGCGGGAAATGTATATTGCTTTCAAAGAATTGATCAACAAAATTATCTTAATCTATTTGGATGATCTGACTATATTCTCTAAATCTAAGAATGCTCACTTTGATCTCCTAGAAATGGTTTTCAAAAACTGCCAGGAGTTTGGGGTATCCCTGAACCCAAAAAATTGTGTCTTCAGAGTACCACAAGGAAAATTATTGGGACATGTAGTGTCCAAGGAAGGAATTGCAATCGATCCTAAGTGGGTGAAGGAAATTAGGGAACTTCCTCTACTAGTCAACAATAAAGGAGTCCAATTTGTTTTGGGGAAGGTTAACTTTGTAACAAAATTCATTTATGATTTTATAGGAATAATTAGACCTAAAACCCTAATGCTAAAAAAAGATCAATTATTCAAATGGACAAAGGAAGCTAGAGAAGCCTTTGAGAAGGTTAAGGATGTTATTTCTTCAGCTCTTGTGCTTGTAAATCTAGACCTATCGAAGGACTTTATAATGTATGTATTCAGTAGCAAATATAGCATCGCTACTATGTTAACTCAAAAAGATGATGAAGGAAAAGGAGAACATCTGATAGCATTTCACTCCCATACCTTAAAATATTATGAGACAAACTACAACTTCGTCGAAAGGTAGGCATTCACCATTATTAAGGGACTCAAGAAGTTCTGACACCTCATCTCTTGCAACAAGGTGATTGTATATGTTGCACATTCCAGTGTCTGTGAGTACATCATGGAAGGAGAAATCATTGAAAAGAGGGCCAATTGGATCACTAAGATCCTCGAATATGATATTGAGGTCAAGCCTACAAAGACTGTTCGAGGAAGAGGACTATGTGAATATTTGGCACATGACAAGGAAATGGAAAATGAAGAAGAGCAACTGAAACTTGTTTTTGACAAATGAATCCAATCCTGAATGCTACTGGCTAGCAGAGAGAGTAAGATTCATGCATATCAGGAAATATTCACTGGGCCTTCCTTCTCGAAAGAGAAGATTCTACAAATTGTAGAACAATGGATATGCACTTATTGAAGGGGTCCTCTTCAAAAGGAACCTCAATGGAATTCTACTATGGTGTGTCACCATAGAGCAAGCAAAGAGAATTCTTGACACTTTCCATAGTAGTCCCATGGGCATACACTTCTCTGTGAAAACCACTGCCATCAAAATCATGTGTGTCAGATACTTCTATCCTATGCTATTCAATGACTCACACTCTTTGGTTAAAGTATGCAAGGAATGCCAATTCTTTGTGCCAAGGAGGAAAAACTCTGTAATGCCTCTCAACCCGATAGTGACTGAGGAACCGTTTTCTTAATGGCCCTTGATTTTGTCAAGATTATTAATCCCACCTCCAATGCTAGACACAAATGGATCCTCATGGCCACGAACTACTTCACTAGATGGACTGAGGCCATGCCCCTGAAGAATGCAATGGAGGTAGAGATTGTGGACTTTCTTAAGGGGCTAGTAACGAGATTTGGCCTACCGAAGACCATCATCTCTAACAACACTAAGGATTTCCTAGGTTCTAGGGTATATCAATTCATTAAAAGAATCAAGCTAGAACATCAGAAGCAGTGGTACAAGAACCTTTAGGAAGCACTCTGGGTAGACCACATAACCCATAAAAAAGTTTTCAAGACTTCACCGTACGAGCTAGTGTATGGGAAAGAAGCGCTATTTACCATCTCCATGGAGATTCTAGCACTACAACTATGAAAATCCTTGGAAGTTGAATAAAATGGAGCCATGGAGGTTCAATTGGCCGAGTTACTAGAAGTACATGAGAAGAGGGGAAAAGCCTTGATAGGTATGTCCAATTGCCAGCAGGTGGTTAAGAGATTGTTCGACAAGAAAGCCTTAGACGAGGGTCTAAAATGTAGAGACCTAGTATTAAAATTCAACAAAAGGGCCACGAAGCTTGGCCAACACGGAAAATTTGACAGTCTGTGGGAAGACCCTTTTAGAATAACTCAATGCAAGCAACACAACTCATTTGAATTAAAAAAAAATGGAAAAGGAAGCATTGGGGATTCCGGTTAACAAAATCCACCTCAAATTGTTTAATTAAGCTTCATTATTATTCTTCCAGTGTAAATATGTAAGTATTGTAATTATATTTTCTTTCGTGCTTTTGTCAGCCGGTCTTTCCACCAACTCATCAGCAACCCATGAAGCAAAAAAATGAGCCCATATATAGAAAATTGAAAATAAACCCATATGTGGAAAAGAGAAAAGGGAACCCATATTGTAGAATTGCATGAAGCAAAAGAGAAAAACAAGTTGATAAAAGTTGTATATTCATTATATACAGAATTATATACTTCGATAATACACTTCTAAAATGGATATGAGGTCATAATTTTAAACTATATCTATATATTATGCAGATTTTTCATATATATATATGTTGAAATCCTTTTTAAGGCATATATACAAAAAATAGATTGATTCTTAAAAAATATAAAAGTCTTGAGTCTTAAACACCAACAACAAGGGCGTCATTGTCAACCTTTGGAATATCATTATCAGTAGGGGCATTAGGAACAACAATAGGAGCATTAGGAGCAATAGGAGCGTCAGAAACAACAACAACCAATGGGGGAGGATACACCAAATCCCTGAAGTCGATGTACCACTCTATGCCATAGAATAGCACCACATTGTAGAAGCACAATAGGAAGTTACAAACGTGAGTGACCCTCTAGTGGTGCTCTTCATGTGTTTGAATGTAGAACCTGCTCAAAAATGGAACCCATGACACCACTCCATCCTCTTTGATATGCTTACACAAGTCAGTCACTGTTGGAGTGCCCAAGCCATATACAACATTTACCACAATCTGCCCAAGGCCGCCAAGGTACCGCTTCAGGAAGATTTCTAGCGTCATGAAAAGAATCATTTTCTTAGGAACCTGGATATCAAGCAACGAGGCAACAAAGTGAGAGAAGATGTCAGTATTGACTCTATACTTATCCTCATACTCTACATAGTCCCGACCTAACACCCACTTCATTGCTACAATAGCCAATTAATGTTTTTTTTTCATCATTCTCCAAGTGACTATTAGATATTTCACCTAAGAAATTCATTTGTGACTTATTGCTAACCAACCTAATTAGAGTATTCATGATGCTAGTTCTCTCCAACTACCCAATGCTAATTCTACCCAACTGCCTAATGCCAATTCTTCCCAATTGCAAAGTGTGATTTTGTTGAACTGTCTAAGGGCCTATTTATAGAAATATCTAGGATATTTGAGGTACATGCATGCCATAAGCATGATGCTAATCAATTACTACTTGAAAATCCCACCAAGAGACTACTCAAATTTCCCACCCAGTTGTGTCTACTATGTACAACTCATTGCATGCAAAGTTAAGTAGAGGTAATTAATTAGCATAAGCTAGTGGAAGTATTTGGTGGTAGTCTACACGGCCAGGTGTTGAGGTGTCGTATTGCAAGCATGTTTCAGTCTCCAAGGTAGAATGAAAATCTTTTTAAGTACTCATTACGTATTTGGCTTAATCATTCTTTTACGATATTAATTTTCAAGCATGTGAAAGCTTTATATTCCTTCAATCACTAGCTCAATTTCCCAAGAAAATCGTGCCATAGGACATCATTACTAAATTCCATTATGAATCTTTTCTTTTCAAAATGGCAAGGAATTCATTTTGTACAAGCAAAAGAGTTGGTGGTACATGCCAAATTTAATGCTAAAAGGCAACAGTCATCTGCCACCCGAAGAAAGAAATAGCTAAGTATTGCATGCGAGAGGTTAACATTGTAAGAAGCTTCCTGAGTATGCTATCTAGAGCAAGGAGTTTTGAGTGTAGAATTGCTAAGGAACACCAGTGAATTGCAACATGTTTGAGTATCATAGAAATCCACAGCAAAAGGAAAATGGCCCAAAATCCTTAGATTGAAATGCAAGGAGAGGAAACAAAAAGTTTTTTTGACGCCATGTGTGTGGCACCCATGGTCAATATTTTTGGTGATACCTCTTATGCTTCGCTTGGGATACCAGAGAAGCCAAAGTGGATTCACACGCGGGCCGCTGAAAAGCAAAAAACTCATAGGGACGAAAGCCAAATAAAGGAAGAATGGTATAACATTCATGATCCCATCCTCAAAAAGAACCCTAAGACTCTTACGGAGGTGACCTACTAGAGAATGAAGAAGAATAGTAACTTGTATTCTTTGATGTACAAGCAATGGTTCAACAGGCTTCCACAGTGTATGGTCACTTTTGTGCATTACTACTTGGAACTAGTGGACAAGGGCATTAAGCATTTTAACCCAAGTACAAACACCGTCGAGGGCTAGGAGATGAGAGTTAACATCAATGTAGAAGCTATCTAGAGCATGCTATGCATCCTTGTAAAAAAATATAAAGTGGACAAGATGGAGTCATTCACTCCAGAAAAGGGGGAGAAAATATGGAGAACCAGGGATCTTGCTCTGGATCTTTATAACAAAGAAACTAGAAGGCCCAAGGAAAATTGGGTGAAGCCACAATAGTGGTTTACAATTGAAGTGAGGAAGGAAAAATCACAAAAAATGAATGCATGGCAAAAAACTTGATTTTAGGGGTTCGTACGAACCTATTGGTTCGACCAAACCCAATAGGGGTTCGCTAGAACCTGGGTTTGGGTGAACCCTTTTAATGCTTTGCCAAAAGCCAACAAAACCCCTTATAAAAGGGGGGTTCGCTCGAACCCCCATTATTCCTCATCCCCCCCTGAGACACAAAAAAACTTTGAATTTTGGCACTTCGGAGCTCAGGTTGAGGATGAAAATGGATGAATCTTCACAAACCTAACTGGAATCAAATAGTCCCTGAAAACAAGCCATCCAAATGAATATTATTTAATATGTTTTATTTTATTATGTATTTGTTTTTAGTTTTATTAAACATAGGTTTTTCATCAAAATGAAGGCCCATATTCCGCATACGTGGAAAAATAGCAGATTTATAAAAAAAAATGAAAAATATGAGTGCACTAGATATTGAAACTCTTTGATCCAACAAAAATAAATAAAAATCGATATATACAAAAAAGTTATGCATTATATGGTCACATGTCCGAATTGTAATTGGTTTGACTTCAAAAATTGATTAAAGAAAAAAATATTCAATAAAAACTATCTAACCAAGTGGAAGCATCTTAGATATCGAAAGTTATGAATCTAAATTCAAAAGAATTGAATTTTATCCTTGGAAAAAAGTTATGCATTATACTTGCAAAGGCCATACTCTTTAAAAATGTTGTTTCTTGAAAAAAAAATCAATTTTTCGGGAGATGGAAAAATAGGGTGCAATCTGATTCTAAAATTTGAAAAAAAATATTTTAGAATCTACAGAAAAAATGTGATGAGACTCTAGTTTGCATCATCTTCAAATTCTTCACGGTTTAGCTGCTATAGGTGCCCGAATGTGAAGATTTAGTTAAAAAGAATAATTTCAGTGTCCAATTTGGCCAAAAATTGTAAACCACTATTGTGGGATCACCTAATTAGAAGAAGCCACCACACACAATGCATTCCCCGTAGACATGCAGGATGCGTTCTCAATGATGGCCTTTGTTTGTGGCTTGGACAACGATAGGTAAGTTTAGGAGTTTCAACTAGGTCTGAGGCTTCAGTTGTGTAGGCAACATTCCTTATTTTGGTATGAATTCGTAGAAGTCATCATTGGGGAGATGCCGAGCCAAATAGAGGAATACAAAACACAACAGAAGTTCATATTTCCTTCTCTCCTTTCCCATATGTTTTAACATCAGAACCCTAACTTCTTCAAAAAACATGTGAGGTTGGCTATGTTTGATGAAAATGGAATAAGAAGGCCAGTTTCTATATGAACTCCTCTCCTCTCCTCAACTTATGACTATTATGCATTCTTAGATTATTTCTTGACTCTGATTCTACAAGACTTGAGATAGGATGGTAGTCTTTATCGACTTTCTATTGACTAGACTGGGTGGATGCAAAGTTTCACTCTAAAATGTGACCGATTTCTCAAAGAATATTTCACATGCATTCGGATGTGCAGCTTTACTGAGGAACTGTTCCAGTTTCTAGCATGTGTCACAGATTAGGTGTTGGCCCTTGAGGTGTTCTGACAGGTGGCAAGCTACTAGGAGCGAAGCTGGATCATCTAGGACTAGTATGGATTTGCGACAATTGGCAACACAAACCCAACAATGACTTACCAAACACATTTCTCAAGGTAACACACAACCCCCGACCTTACTAAGAAAAGTGGAAAAATCCATTGAAGGATCAGGATGATCTATTGGTTGACCTAGTTCACATTCCTATAGAAGGAGGGAGGTTGCCATGGCTCAAATTCTACTTCCCTTCAGCAAAGTTTAATGAGAAGCTGCAAATGGGGGCCAGCCTGCATAATGATTTGGTTAAGAATTTTAACTGGAGTGAGGAAAATATTAGGGCTTTCTAGATTTACCGACAAGAGATCCAATGCCCTGATACCCCTTATCAAGATGTAAAGACAGATGAAAAATTTGATACTCTGTGGCATGAAGCACATAATGATACCGATGCAAGTGATGATGAGGATGTAGACCTAGAGGAAGCTGAAAAGTATACAAGGGGAAGGATAAAGAAAAAGGAAGTGAAGACGACCCCAACATAGAAAACTAAACAAGTAGCAACGCAGCCTAGCACAACTACTCTGAAGTTGCAGATGAATATATCACATTCGAGATCCTTGCAGACACTCACATGGGCCTTGATAAAACCCAAATTTTCCCAACAATGACCATTAAAGGTCATAGAGGTGGAAAATTCCCCACCAACCAAAAGGTAGCGCACAGATGCAGCTTCTGGAGAAGGTTTGCAGGAGCTCGCTACGAGCGAGGGATCACAATCATCTACATTGTAGGTATCTCTTTCTTCCTCTTTTCTTGCTTCATAATCTTTGGTTCCTCCTATTGTCTTTGTGTCATCCATCACTTTGAGTGTTGGCCCTTCTTTTTTCACTTCTGCCTCAATGGTCGCAAGAGGTTTCTTCCAATTCTCCCAAGTGGGGCAATCAACCTTTACTTCTCTGCAGACCTTTCCACCATTCGTCAGAGCCCAATCCCCAGCCGCCATTGATACCCCTCTTGCTACTAATGTATCGGCCTTGACCTAGTTCACATAGCAAACAAAATCCACCATGTCTCTGCTACCGCCACCGCACCTAAAGAGTCCTTCCACTGCTCCACAAACTAGGCCTTGGCATATTCCCCCATTCTCCCCACTAAGAGTCTCTCTTCTGAGGAATAAATCACCTAAAACCACTACCCTCTTGTTCCCTTTTTCTCTTCCTCACGGTGGACCCTCCGTAGGCGAGCTCATTAGGTCTCCAGCATAAATTTTTTCAGAGGGCAATAAAACAAAACAAGTGCGGGCTATCAGGGTCCAAAAGCAAAAGGCCAAGGATTCTAAAAAGTTGTCCAAGCCAAAGGTACAAAAAAATTTCAATAAGGCTCAAAAATTCCTACATTTTGCAACCATGCATCCAACCATAATCAAACCACAAGGGGAGATGCAGCTTGAGGTTACATCTATGCTATGGGACTCAATCTGAGAATATCCTAGCCACAAGATAAAGTTGAGCTCATGGAGGAGACATAGCAAGTGGTGACTACCGACTTCCTCAAGTTCGGTTGCTAGTTGAAGAAGGAAGAAGAGCTCAAAGTTGTCAAGGAAAGAGTCGAGGTCCTAATGGCAAAGGACAAGGTGAGGGATGTTGAATTTGCGTGCTTGTCATAGCAAGCAGAGGCAGAGCAAGTCAAACTCTAGGAGGAACTTGCAAAGTTCCAAGCCCAAGATTCCAACTAGGTCACC